>JAWPHD010010999.1:0-87772 GCA_037043455.1 Cyrtodaria siliqua | reverse complement strand
GGATGTTTTGTTTTTTTCTACTTTTGTTTACGCTTAATAGTTTCTACATTACATTGTTTTTTTCTACAGTTTGTTTAGTGTAATAGTTGTACTTTTGTTGACGCTGACTGCCTGACCTTAAAGTAGCTTTCCCGTCAAAAACAGCCAACGTTTACAACATAATGTACCACGTGCTTCGGGTCCACAAGTGTGCATATGGAGATTTTTCATTTTTTATTTATAGACTTATATAGGAAAACGAGGGATATATTTCTTACATATTTTGAGAATACAACCTCTATAGACACATAGAAAACTGCTTTAACCAGACAGGTCAAACTCTAAACTGGAGCGTTGAATTAGAGTTAACCAACTCATTCTTACGCAAATTTAAGAACCACTGAAAAATACTATAGTATTTGATCGCACATATACACTATTATATAACATATGAACACCTGGATAGGGTTTTAATGAACGGTTTTGTAGTGTAATTGTGTCGTTATTTGGCGAGTTTAGTTACTTAAAATCTTTGTTTTTCCGCTAATACATATGATTACCAAATACGTTCGCCAATAGTTTGAATGTAGCTAAGCAATGATCTGTCAAAACATTTTGTTTGTCGATACGTATTGTTAATAAATTCTCACCAGGATTATGTTTCGCTTCAATCATATAACTATTGTTTTGAGTTGTGTTGTGTTTATGAATAAACAGCAAGAAAATTGTATTTCTCTTTTAAAAAGGTACAAAAAATTAGGAACATATCAAATGTACAATTGATAAATTGACATAATAATGTCCCGTAATACTGAATAGAGCTTAGTGTTTAAACAAATATCGGATCGTAATATTTACAATCCTGGAATGACGAGGAGCCGTTTCATAGAAATGTTAATGAATTGAATTGGCTAGAAGTTGTACACAGTATCGGAATAATGATAAAAGGAGCGACCCTTCTCCAGGCCTTAGAGATACATGTCGTAATCAGATATTATAGTAACAACACATATTGGTGTGCCTAGCGTTTTAAAGGTATGGGTCACTCAGTGCAAGAAACGGCAGCCTGTCTCATACTGCGATAACTGCAATTTGTACCATAGCTCTAATGGTTTTCCTTAGTTTTGCTTATGATATAATTTTCATAAAACCTGAAGGTCTGAGCCCAAACCGTGCTATAAAAAGCCCGTATATTTCAGCCGTGCTATAAAATGACAGATTCGGCAGTTATACCATGGTCTACTCAATTTTACGCACGCGCAGTTGTAATTTACAACACAGCTGTCAATCAAAACGACCACACCCATTCCAAACAGCACTCTGACATTGCATTTGCCAATAATATACAAAGGCGATTGGCTACAATAATCAAACATGGTCATGCTCATGTCGCGTGATAATGCCTAATTTCTTGATTGAGCTGTTAATATTACTGAAAACTGCAACGCCTAAAATTCTTGCACATGCGTAGATGGAAATGGCTCTGGTACAAAACATTTATAGCATATTTTTCTCGTATGGGATTTATACTGCCACTCTCGGGCATGCGGCCCTCGAGAAGCAGTATAAATCGCATATACTCGAAAAAGCATGCTATAAATATTACTTAACGAACGTAATCTACAGGCATACACTAGACACGTTTAAGTATCAGATTTTAAAGCTAATATACATCTAATTTTCTCATAATTTGCATATCATAATTTCCTCAAAATTTTTAACACGTTCTTTAAAGGCTTGACTGACGTAATCCGATTAAAATTGATATCTTTATTTTCAAATTTATTTAATCTGTTAAAAGTATATAGATGAGTTGTCATGCGATATTTTTTCTTCAACACTTGTACATTCATATAAAAGATATGACATAAAATATAACTGGGATACTTATAAATGTCGTCTAGAGTACTGTAGATGGCACAGCTCATCGAAGAAATAAACCAAAAAGCTTTGCTTACCTGACACGTTTTATTTCCTAGTTACCTCCATCCTACTAGTTCTTCAAATTAAGAGAATTACAGAACTCGTATGCGAGGAAACAAAATCTATTAGTACGCAAGTATATATTTAAATTCTACTACCGTAAATGAAAACATGAAGGTGTTGTGATTCAAAGTTAATTACACTTAGCTGTCATAGCACAAACATATTCAGAAAGAATAGGCACTAAGTTGCCATAAAGGCAACATATTTCACGATAGAGAAGAAGATTAAAGTATCAAGAAGTGGTAGCTTTATTAACAAGAGACCCAAGGAGGGCCTGTGGACGCGCTACTGAGCTGAAACGGCTCTTATATCACAGGGTTGTCGACATAAAATTCCCATCAGTACTTTCTTTTAAACATTGCAAGTGGTTATATTAAGCATTCTAGACAAATCTGGTCAAGTTCAGATAAAAAAGAAGTAACTACGATTTATCGAAGATTAATACAATATAGCATTTTTCAACAAATCAAGGGCCATAACTCTGTCGTTACTATCAAGATCTAGCTGATTTCGAACTTGTCCAAGTTCTATGATAATCGCGCTTTTCACAACTAGACATCATACTGAGGCTTTCTGCAAATTCGTAGAAATCCAACAAGCCGTTTTGGAGGAGTAGCGCGCCAAGAATATTTAAGTTAAAAATGACAAATGGCCATTGACTCCGTCAAAATCGACGAACATGGAACAAAAGCGCGATTATGCATAACTAGAAATTCTACTCGATGATTCATGCCAAGTTTCGTCGAAATCAACAAGGTGTTAAGGAGAAGTAGCGCGGTCAAGAAATTTAAGAAAAAATGTCAAGAGGCGTAAACGCTCATCAACAATCAAACGGAGCCGGGAAAAAACGCAATAGGCACATCTAGATTCGTCATCCAACATGGCGTTAACAAAAACAAAACAAACAAAAAAATGATTAAAAGCAATTGAAAAAAAAAGAAAAAAGAAGAATAAAACAGAATTCTTTTTTTTTTTTAAAAATTAAACAAAATAATTAAAATAGAGCAACAGCGGTGTTTGGCCTTAATTAGTAAAGCCCTTAATTAGTAAAATGCAAGATTGGGCCTCATTAAGACAATAGGGTCTTAGCATTTTCAATAATAAGGTCCATAACTCTGCTAGTTATTGGTCCGATCTGGCTGGTTTTCCAATTTGTTTGAGCTTTTGTCTGATATTATCAATCTTGGATAAGTTTGATAAGATCGGATGAAATATGAAGTCCACTGTGTCTTAACGAGGCAAAATATAGCAATTTTAACTGTAAATCAAGGGTCATAACTCTACTGTACCAGTCGATTTTGCTGGTTTTTGAACTTTCCGATCTTTCATAGATAGTAACAATCTTTAAAGTTTGGTAAAGCTCGATGAAAAATGGTGGCACTATCTTCTTAATGAGGTAAAGTTACGGACAGACGGCGGACGACGGATGGGACAACTCGCCTTCTGGCCCTTGGCCAGTAGAGCTAATGATATTACGTTGTAAACATCGCAGTACACTATTTAGTCAATGTTGCTTCGAATGGGTGCTTTACCCAGATATGAATATGACGTATCTGTTGATACAATAGTTTGAAAAACTACATACGTGACACATAATTAATATTGGATAGTGTACGACAATCTTGTCAAAGAGCTACACTGTTTGTTTATATTATATGTAATGGTATTGTTTAAAGGGTGATACTCTAGCTCAGCCATTACTATTTATATTACTTCATATACGCTCCTTATTAAGCGGACGGTTTCTCATCGTTGTCATCTCTAAAATTCGCTTAGTCGTTTTAATCTTTTAAATTACATAGTAAGTTTTTGACGATGCAAAGGAGAGTATACTGTTATGCACATTGCACGATTTTATATTGTCTTATTGACACTCGTACATTATGTAGATATAGTCATGCAAACTGCAATACCAATACTAGGATCTGATAATATTCATATCTTAAGTACTACAAGAAGGTTGGGTTTCCTCTAGAGCTTTGTATTACGTTGTAAAACGACGTGATCATCCACGGTATTTAGGTTGTCCTAAGAAGGCATAGAAAAGTTAAAGTAGTATCCGCAACCACAGCAATTTGACCACAATGTAAAAATGTGCGCATTCTAAACCTACTGTTGACGAGGTATAGGCCTACTTATAATACATTTTGAAATCCAAACTCTTAGGTTAAATACATGGCTTTATCCAGCAGACCAAACCCCAAACAGGACGGTCCGAATTTTATTTTATTACCAACTCATATTCATTTACACATATCAATCACAGATATTTTAAAACCGGTGAAAAGTATCTTTCTAAGCGCACGTATACATTAATATATGACTGAACCCTGAATAGAGTAATTTGCCGTATTCGGCGGTGAGTTTCTTTAAATATATCTATTAAAACAGAGTTTCTAAATGTGACACACTGCAATCGTGAGGCGCATCAAAAAATAAATCGTCTCTAGTGTCTTCTTAGTTCTTCCGTCATAAAGTGAGGAAACAATCTAATAAGTGTGTTATATTTGAACAATTGAGATTTTTAGGCGAGTTATTTACTTTACCGGAATATGTAAAATGTTCTATAGAACTGTTATGAGCTTATCTTTCACTATAACACATGAAAGCTCGTGTTTCAACTATTTTTGTGTCAAAATAAAGCACGATTGACGTGTGTCCCTTAATTCTAAAACAGGTAAAAGACATGTTTGTTACATTAGTCAGCTATCAAATTATACACTACTGTATAATGGATGTAGACATACGAAAGGGTGTTCTAAATGAATGTTTGAGCTCCAATGACCACTCTTCGTCAGTCTCGTCTCTCGTCGTCTTTTGAAATAGGTCCTTAAGGACCTAGTTTCGACGCTAAATGATCATTGGAAAGACCATGAAAAGCTGCTCATTTACTGTCTAACATGCTGCATAACAGAATCTCAGGCCCGTATTCATAAAGCAATTAAGCGGAAATATTACTTATTCAAATTTTAGATTTTTTACATATTTTTAAGATCTCCTTATTTACCTTCAGGAACACTACAACCATCAATTTAGATAAATATTGGCTGTAGACTTAATTTATCATAACTTATTAGCATATGAAGAAAATGCCTTAAAGCGATAGAAGAAGGTGTTTAAAATTTGATAACATTTGACTTAAGTTAACATATGCTTAGAGCTTAAGAATACGGACTCTTGTATGTAAACTGAAGCCAAGTAAAAGTTCTCTTGAAAGTAATGGTATATTGACAGTATCTAGGGAATAGCAGTATTATAATACTTTCAACTTTATTTTTCTGAAGAAAAATAAGAATTAAAAGTAAGCTTTACTAATACAAACTTTGTTGATAATCATGTTCTTAGAAAAAACGTATACAATCACACTAATGAAATACCTGCTTTTCATTTAATTGTTGGTTTCATACAAAAGCAGTACTGGGATTTACGTATAGGATAGCAGCTATGAAGATAAATCTTCACCAATAAGAACCGAAAGGGAGGAGCGTAGCGACTGAGGGACTGACCGCGGTTTCTTAGTGGTAATATTTCTCTTCATAGACTCTATCCGGATTAGATAGTTTTATCGATATTCTCTATTAGTGTTTACTCTACTTTTAACCAATCAGATGCTCAGAATTTCAATACTTGCACCATTTATTCATGAAGATTTTACTAACAAAGCGCTCTTCAGGGTTTAGAGTGTGACCTATGTGGAGACTATCGATAAAACCTATCGTAAACACTAAGCCGGATGGTCTAGGAAGAGAAATCTTCACCACTAAGAAACCGCAGTCGGTCGCTACGTTCTTCCTTTCGTCTGTGAATCGATGAAGATTCTCTTCATAGCCTCTATCATATACATGTCACACTCTAACCACGAAAAGTGCAGATAGTAAATTCTTCATG
The DNA here is from genome assembly GCA_037043455.1 of Cyrtodaria siliqua. Taxonomy (NCBI): domain Eukaryota; kingdom Metazoa; phylum Mollusca; class Bivalvia; order Adapedonta; family Hiatellidae; genus Cyrtodaria; species Cyrtodaria siliqua. Next base: position 81,919 of record JAWPHD010010999.1, on the reverse strand, counting down.
AATAAATGGTGCAAGTTTTTAAAATTCTGAGCAATCTGATTGGTTTAAAAAGTAGAGTAACACTAAAGTTACCTATACAAATTCTCTTCCTTTCTCCTAAATATATTATAAGGCTGGAACTAGGTCAAGGCACCCATTTTGGTTTAACTTATTTTATTTCCAATATTTTTACAGTCGGTGAAAATGTACATAATACAAACTGTGAAAAACGATTGGACGAAGCAGTTGCTTATAGAATTCCTTTCCTAGGTATCATATAAATTACATATAACAATGGGGTATAAATTGCATCAGTGAAATATTTAAAAGAGTCAATGTATATAGCTATAATAATAATAATATTCTTTATTTCCTCCATACGGAGATTCACATAGTATACAACAACAATGACAGATAACCAATTACAAATAATACAAACAAAACGAGAACGTATATACATGTTGGCAGTTATATATGCAAAATCAAGCAAAATCAAGTCTGTGCCAGGAACTGGCGCTGAAACATTCATATTATATAATTAATTTATGTTTACACTGTTACATTTTTAACCACACCAATGATGCACCTAATATCGTACCATAAACGGTCTATTTCATCTGAGAGAAGTGTTTCATCATGTTACTGTTGGCACCAAGGAACATTTCTAATGTAATCAAATTGGTTTTATTGTTAACCACAATTAGTTCTGTTCATTTGCTACGTATGGGCAATTGCATATGCAATGGTCAACAACATTGTCTGTAATTACATCACACCTTTGCAGTCTTCATTATTCTCGTTATATTTGCAATAATCACACAAACAGTCTTACAATATTTGAGAGATGTTGGGTGACTTCTAGCATATAACCATACATTGGATTCTCTATAGCTACTAAGAATTGAGCAAAGCCTCATAAAGTCAGGTTCAGCAAGCCTATTGTTCAATTCAGTGGTTATAGTTTCATATATTTTACCATTCACTAGCTTTTTCCAGCACAGTTTGCTAGGAAAGTGACCATTCGAAACGTACCCGTCCAGGACATGCGTAAGGCCTTATCTATTAAGGATTGTGTATATGTCTGGAATAAAACCTGTCAAGCAGTTGTTAATTGTAAATGCGCTTATCCTGATTAAAAACATCTGTTTTACTGCACAATCTCTTTGTAACCTACACGTCCCAGAAAGGTAAGTTTCCGTCGGTCTATCTCATATGCAATTGGTAAACAATTAAGCAAACTTAAAGCCACATCTGTTCTTGTTCTAATATGAAAACCTTGCATATGTTTTACGCATAGTCGATGTGACCTCTCTAATGTTAAAACATCACTCATACTAAAAAAATACCAACATTCACTGCCATATAGGGCTTTTGGAAGAACCACAGCATTGTAAATTTTCTTACAGGACGACAGCATTAGACCAAGGAAACATATATTGTTCTAGTAGATTCGGTACGCGGTGTAGCAGCTTCTCTTGTGTTGTAAAATGTTAAAAACGTTTGCTTGACAAAATAAACTTCTGAACAATTTCAAATATAGTGACATTAATATCGTGGGATATCGAGGAATCACCAACTAATATTATGTTTAGTGAAGCTGTACACAGTGGTTGAAGTCTAGCCAGCATTTCCGCACGAGCATTGTGCACGAGCATGGACAGCTGAATATGCATTACATTTCTGTATGTTTTTATTTTATTGATGTGTTGTTAGCTCATTTGGTTTCGAATTCAATTTATTTAAAACTTAGACATGTAACTAACTAAATCAGTAAACTTTAAAGTGATACAAAGAAATCTTGAAGTATTTATCAAATATTAATCACACGTCGCTGTGTAAATCTTGTATCAGTTTCACGTTAAACCTACTTGCATATATTTAAATCAAAAGTAAAGAAAGTTTTCAAGCTTTCTTTGTAATTCTAGTAGACTAACATAGGTTTAAATACGTTATTCGTGCAAAATAATCAGCAATATGCAAAAAACAGTGTTTCCTTGAACAATTCAAATAATTATAAACGATGATTTTCAAATATTCTAACTATCGGGACGCCGTATATAATTTCTTGGTTGAATTTGAAAAGGCAGACATGAACATAATTTGTAATGTATCATCCTCTGAAGAATGCAATACAAAGCTAGGCTAATGTTTATACTATTCAGTATTCAAATATGGTTATATTCCAAATGAGGTATAATCTCTCCTCGAAAAAATTTAAGGACCACAAAAAAAGAACAGTTATGTATATCATCTTTAACATTCCGGATTTCGCATGCGTATAAAAAATGAATATATGCGTGTCACATAATAATCATTGAAAAAAATACAATTAAACATAAAAATTGCGAAAAGGCAGTAAAATATAACAACACTTTAAAAATGACAAAATTCAAAACATGGTCCTTAAATTATTTTGAGGAGTATAACAACACTTTAAAAATGACAAAATTCAAAACATGGTCCTTAAATTATTTTGTGGCGTATACTTAGATACAACATTACACAAATCTAACAGAAAGTGTAGCATTCACAAAATGCAGACAAGCCAACATATTAATTAATGACTAGATGCATGTATATATGTACAACTCAATAATGTCACGGTAAAAAAAAAAACTACAAAAATGTACATGTATTGCACATCGTCGCATTTCCAACAAATGGTGTCGCAGAACTGAAATCATTGGCAGATTTATGTTTGTCACTATCGTGATGCACTCGTGTAATAACATAACTGTAGAGTTACAGAATGGCTCCGGCGATTCCACTGAACTTAATTTGCATCATTGTATTGGTGTTTATATATCCAAACACTAACTACCCGCAGTGGTTACTTCCACCTTTCTGTTACAATAACCACTGCCACCACACATTTATAGCTGAAATAATCGTTTGGTTAAATACTTTTTAGGTCAATATTTCAACTTGCTTTGTTCATAATATAGAAAAATAGTGTGAACAAAAATAATTTATTTATAAAAAAAAATCAATTTTAGCTAATATGCACACCGGTTACTTGGTTACTTGTAAACAAACATGTATTCCGTTGTATTCCGTTGAGAACATTACAGAAGCTATGTGTAATTTTAATAAAGAGATTACACCCAAACCAAAACAAGTCGACTATTTCCAACATATTCTCGAAGGTGATGATGTTATTGCCAATTACCTGTTGGTTACGGCAAGAGTTTGCTGTATCAAGCATTACCTAATGCAGCGCCATTTTTTGTAATCACATGGTCTCAGCTATCGTCACGTGATTTGTGTGGTGGCAGGGATAATTGGCTACAATATCACTGCGCGGAGATCCAAACATGGTAGCAAATTGTTGTCATTTAGGATTAACTCTTAATAACTGTGAAGAATAAACAAACACATTGCTCTCACGCATGTTGTGTCATTGCGTTTACCTAAATGACAAAGTGGTACGGCATACACTGAAACATGGCTCGGCCTAACTAGCCTGGCCTCATTGGCCTGGCCTGGCCTCATCTTAAAATTGTTTACCTTAATTGTTATTTTTCCAGGTCATGTCCTTAGTCAGGTTCTTCACAATGAGGGGCATTCACAAAAATGTTTGAATCTTAAATACTATATTTGGTTGCATTGAAGTAGAATTGATTATATGCGATGTCAATCATGAGAAACGTGTAGAAGGAAAAAAACATAATAGTGTGCAAATGGGAAAACAATAGTCGTTAGGATATATTCATATTAATATACAAAATTAAGTGCTTCAATGTGTGAAACTGATTAAACGAGTTCGTGATTGATACATTAGTGACAGGATAAATTATTTTAAAACAATGGATTAATTTGATGATATGATTCAAAAAATAACTTCTGTAATGACAATGTTTTTGGAAGGGTGAGTTGGTGGATGGATGGTTAATTAAAATTGAATGGGTCTTGGGGTGATGGATAGGTGGATGGATGGTCGAATGGGTGTTTGGGTGGTTCCATTTGTGTAGGGTGGAAATGTGGGTGGGTCCCTGGATGGTAGGGTGGGTAGTGGGATACGCTATAAATACATAATCTGAATATCTTCAATTGTATTATATGTGTATATTGTTTTACTGGAGATTTTGTTATTTAGTGTTATTATGCCAACAACAGAAAAAGGATATGTTTTAAATGCTATATGTGCTTGTGCTTGTTGCATTAAGTTTTAAAGTTACATGTTTAGAAATTATATATGTTTCCATTAATACATGTGATTTTTGCTATTTCACATTAATAAAAACAAGTTTTCATCATAAACTGGTTGCATTTTATTATCTTAAATCAAAACATGATGTTTCAACTTGATAACTATCTATTTAAATATTTCTGAATGACCCTCACAAGGTGCACAGTTCCTAACATTCTTAGTACAGGTGCATTGTCCCATGTGACATGTGCTAACCTTAATGTGTGCCACGGACACTCTAGAAACAACATAAATGAACTTGGATGCTCAAACATTAACTCCAGTGTTGAAGCAATAGCCGTTTGGCCTGACCTAAACTAGTGCCAAGGGATCAACTAAATCTGAGGCCAGGCCAGGCCAGGCCAGGCCAAGCCAAGACAGGTTAGTTAGGCCAAACCATGTTTCAGTGTAAGCCAAGTGGTACAAAGTTTTCGCAAGTCTCGAATCTCCACTACCGATGTTTACATAGGAATTAAGGCATTACACAATACACGTTGAAGCTGTTATCGCAAATGGTGTCCGTTGCCTGGTGGCCTGAATGATTGGTTGCAATGGGTTTAGTTCATTCATTAGTGACATCGTTTCACCCTCCATATCAGGAGATGTTACATGCTTCAGCATGATAATTTCTTGTTTGAGTGACACATTGCCTCACGAATATCTGCCATTTGTTCTTACCGATGAGACAGCGTCTTTGTTGTTAGTGTCTTTGTTGTTAGTGTCTTTGCTGCTTGCAAACATCTGATATTGAGGAGGTAGTTGGTCGTAAGGAGGCGGGTGTGTGTAGGTGACACATTGCTCATAAGGAGGTGGTGAATCATCGTTTTCAGAATTGTCTGAAATAAAGAAAATATAAATATGTTTTGTTTTCTAAATATACATAGTGATTTGTCTATGTTTAATAATTGTTTTTTGTTAAAGATCTGATTCTAAATTGAGCTGGTTTTGAAATTGTCATTATTATATCCCCGCTTTCACAAAGCGTTGTCCGTAACGTCCCGTCGCGTAATACATTTGTGTCCGTTCGCGTCCCGTCGCATCCCGTTGCGTAACACATCTGTTGTCCCGTCGCGTCGCGTCACGTCGCGTCCCGTCGCGTAACACATTTTTAATACTTGCATATCTCAAACACTTTTGAATGGATTGTTCCTATACTTCATATACTCATAACAACTGATGAACGTATGTCCCTCTACATCACCAATCATTGATTGCCCGTATTTATTACAGAATTATGGCCCTTTGTTTGATTTAGAATTTTCCACTCTAATTTTGTATAATGACCTGTTAACATATTTTTTCTCAAACATTTTCGAATCGATTGTTCCCAAACATCATGTACACGTAACAACTGATGACCTTATGTCCCTGTACATCACCAATCATTGATTACCTAATTTATTACAGAAGTATGGCCCCTTGTTTGACTAAGAATTTTCCACTCTACTATTGTATAATGACATGTTAACACGTTTTTTCTCAAACATTTTCGAATTGATTGTTCCCAAACTTAATATACACATAACAACTGATGACTTTATGTCCCTGTACATCACCAGTGATTTTTTTTGTTTATTTCTACCGCCGAATACCGGCACTTTCCCCTAGCAAAAATCGACTGTATTTTCCCAAAAAAACGTCATATTTTCCCAATCCAATTTCATATTTTCCCAATCAATAGGTTCAATAAAAATATTAAATTTACAAGAGCTTTTCGTAAGCGTATTATATTTTAATTTTCGCGAAAACCGATATTGTCGTACTGTCAGGTTGGGGTAAAAGCCGTATTGCACTTTGATAAAAAATAATCCAGAGCTGAATAGCTAGTTCATTATCTAGAACATTCGACGCTTTTACCCCACCTGATAGTCGCGCGCAGGTACCAACTATCCAATGGGCGAGACGCATTTATATTTTGTCACCAGAATCAATCGAACGCTTTATCGTAGCATAGTATTTATACGATACGATTACGACAGGCGTTCTTTAACAAAGATTTGCTCCAATATCAACACTCAACATGTCCCATTATTCAAAATATTACATATCAAAGGTTAAAAAGAACGACGCAAAGGGCTTACAGAGCATTAGCTCTGTGTTTAAAAAGCTGAATCAGATCACGGGTGATGATGAACAGACTGTCAGAAATTTCTGTAGTAACTGAAAGGGAAATTACCCCACCTACCCAGTCTGACCTACCCAACTTTCGACCCTGACGAGTGAATCTCTTGTCGAGTGTCCTACTCCTACGAGTTCAACTGAATCGTGTGATCCTCATGGGCCATCTTTTCTCAAGGCAAAGGGGTATAAAGAGAATATGCCACATTGCAGAGGCAGACATGGAAGTGCTTGTGGACATGTTTAAAGGACAAAAAAAAAGATAACTGTCTTTTCAAATGATTAAATTATGTTCTGAGCAATAAAACCTTCCAAGTTTTTTTATATAGACCATATACTGATTATTGAATTTAGAAATTTTCCCAATTTAGTAAAAATGCTGCTAAATTTTCCCAATTGAAAAGGTAGAGGTACCTTTAAAAAAAGGTAAAAACATCACTGATCACCCATCAATGATTGCCTAATTTATTTTTATAATTATGGCCCTTTGTTTGACTTAGAATTTCCACTTTAATATTGTATAATGACCTGTTAATACATTTTTTCTCAAACATTTTCGAATTGATTGTTCCCAAACTTCATGTACACATAACAACTGATGACCTTATGTCCCTGTACATTCACCCATCATTGATTGCCTAATTTATAACAGAATTATGGCCCTTTGTTTGACTTAAAAAAATTCCACTTTAATATTGTATAATGACCTGTTAATAGAGTTTTCCACTTTAATATTGTATAATGACCTGTTAATACATTTTTTCTCGAACATTTTCGAATTGATTGTACCCAAACTTCATGTACACGTAACAACTGATTACCTTATGTCCTTCTACATCACAAATTGTTGATGCCTAATTTATTACAGGATCACGGCCCTTTATTTGACTTAGAGTTTTTCACTCCATAATGAACTTCATGTGGCTTTCACTTTAAAACTTTTCATGGATTGTTATTACACCTAACACAAAGTTCGCACGTGATGATAATGATATGATGTGACTCTGCATTAATGGTTTTTCGATTCTGCAATTTTGTTTTACAGAATTATGGACCTTTGTTTTAATTAGAATTTCTTTCACATTCAGAAATTAACAGATATTTTACCCATTTATTATTTTTGATTTTGCCCATCATCGGCTGGAGCAAAAAACGGGGTGTTCATCAACTTCAGTGATAGTTCTAGTTTTAATTGCAAGCACTATTATATGTTAACATATTTTATATAGTAGCATATTTTATATAGTAACATATTTTATATAGTAGCATATTTTATATAGTAGCATATTTTATATAGTAACATATTTTATATAGGAACATATTTTATATAGTAACATATTTTATATAGGAACATATTTTATATAGTAACATTTTTTATATAGTAGCATATTTTATATAGTAACATGTTTTATATAGTAGCATATTTTATATAATAACATATTTTATATAGTAGCATATTTTATATAATAACATATTTTATATAGTAGCATATTTTATATAGGAACATATTTTATATAATAACATATTTTATATAGTAGCATATTTTATATAGTAGCATATTTTATATAATAACATATTTTATATAGTAGCATATTTCATATAGTAACATATTTTATTAGTAGCATATTTTATATAGGAACATATTTTATATAGGAACATATTTTATATAGTAACATATTTTATATAGTAGCATATTTTATATAGTAACATGTTTTATATAGTAACATATTTTATATAGTAACATATGTAAGTTGCTATTAGAATTACCAATACAATATTGATGTTATTTTATTTTATTTTTTCTGCTAACATCAGTGAAATCACAAATATGTAATATTAGTGTTCATATAAATTACTCAAAATTAAAGAGAAATAGCCGAAAGCAATAATGACATAACTAGGTAAAATGTCAGATGACTTGGTCCCTGCTGGAACGCCCAATGTTTTAAAGACTCAATAACATATGTGTCCTTTGTTTATATGTGCAAGCCACATAGTATGTTTATTAACAATTCAACGCACGGGTTAAATGTTGTGAAGCTTTTGTCATATGGTTATTTATAAGTGATTAAAGCTACAGGCGCTATATTTAAATCGCATGCCGCTTTGAACGTGTGTGTTTATTCGAATTCTGGTATTTAAGCGATCTTATTTAACGCAGAACATCATTTACTTTATAGACATATGGTACCACTGGTTCAAATCCAATTCCGGGCGTCAATTGTCTTTATGGCGTATAATATAATCAGAAGACATATCTAGGTTACATGTACGAAGGCTATATACAAATGTGATATTTTACACAGCAAAATCTGGCTTATATACCATCTTTTTGGATGTTCGTCGAATTTCAAATTCACTCGTGACTCATTCCTATTCATATATTAGTTCTAGTTTAAATATAGCGTCCTAGCTTTAATGCATATATATATATATATATATACATACGTGAATAGACCGTAAATAGATGACTGTTTCCGTTGCGGAGGGCTCTACATCGTTGTTGCTGTCGTCTTCTCCTCCAATGTAATCGCAGGCATATCAAGGAAGTGATCGAACATAAGGCTATAACGATCACCAACACGTACCAGGGTTTTGCGTTCGGCTTGTACTTCGAGTCAGTGTTATTCTCATTGCCACATGCTGTAGTTGTTCCATGTTCCTCTGTAATGCTCGTAAATGGCTCGACAGTGCTGGTGTTTGAAGTAAAGTTGAATGGAGAAACAGTCCTTGAAGATACATCTAAAAAGCAAATCGAATTGCGAGGATAACACATACACAAAATATAAATAAATGCAAATGATAAAAATAAGAAAATGCTCCATGGTCAAGTTGTAGCATGGTCGGTGACATTTCCTTTGATGAATGCAGAGCATTACATCGTTTAATTTATGTAACTGAAGGGGCGTGGCTATGCCGTACTACAACTACCGGATATTGGAATTTAGAGTACGGTCACTATGACGTCACAGTGTTACTAAGTACACCATGCTACAAAAAAGATAGAGTCTGTCTCAGCTGGTTGGTTATTTAAACACCTCGATGGGCTACGCCCATCTCGGTGTTTAAATAAACCAACTCGCTGAGACCAGACTCTATCTATTACTTAACCTTCACTGTCGTCTAAATATACTCTGTTATCTGTTATCTGTTTATAATACATAGAGATTATTTAACTGCTGGGGACGATTATAGGGGAATCCTTCGCGAGATGTAAGATGTATGGTTGTTTTCACGAACGAGCGCATGCGAGTTAGTGAAAACACTAAATACGTCTACCATCGAGTGAAGGATTTCTCTATAATCAAACACAGCAGTTAAATAATCTGTTTATTACATTTTCAATCAGTTTGTGCATAATTTTAACCGAAATTATTCACTTTATTGAACGTTATCGGCGGATGACGTCAACGTCAGCACCACCTTATTGACGTCATAACTCAGCGTCACGGTTAGTTATTTTTGTTTTCGGAGTTAGTTAGTAATATTTAGCGATTATGAACATTCTTTCACTGAGAAATCGCAATCCTTCACCGATGAAAATGTAATAAATAAACATAGTACACAACATATCATTGCAATGCATTACGAGTGATGCACACTATAATTAACTATGCACCCAAGTTAATACATGATACAACATTATCAAATTCCTTCTATACGTTGTATTATAGTTATGCAAAGCTAGGTTTTGGTATGAAGACACGAGGAAATATGTCAATGATTTTAAAGTATTAGAGAATATAGGGAACTTAACAACAAAAGAAACCTATACTTTACAATGTTATAGAGATTATTTAACTGCTGGGATCGGTTATAGGGAAATCCTTCACGAGTGGTAGACGTGTGGTTCTTTTCACGAACGAGCGCACGCGATTGAGTGAAAAAACAAAGACATCTACCATCAAGTGAAGGATTACCCAATAATCGATCCCAGCAGTTAAATAATCTATTTATTACATTTTAAATTACGTTTTTGCAAACAAATATTCGCTTTATTGAACGTTATCGGCGGATGACGTCGACGTCAGCAACACTTTGTTGACGTCACGACTCAACGCAATCGTGAACGCTCGGCTAATCCCGTCATTCCTCGGGATCCCGCCTCGTGAATATCACGGCGCTTCGGTATGTTCAAAATCTTAATATTCTGTTACAGGCACAGAAAATAGTGCACTGTCGCTAAGATGTTGCTACATAAACATTATTGCCGCTTGCCACACGTGTTGATGTATGATTTGCGTTGCATGTTTGTTATTTACGATACAGATGAAGGTTTTATCACTACTTTCACGTAAATAAACTATAGATGGAGCAATCGGCTAAATGACATTGCAAAATGTTGAAGATAACTTTGATTTTGAATGCAAATTCGTTTTGGCGGGAATCTGACGCGCGTCACGTTAGTATGACGTAACTAATATGGAAACCTGCGTATTACATTCGAGACATCAGGGGGGTAAACGTGTAGAGGTTTATGGCGCTGCTTAGGTCAGAACCATTGGTTTAATGCGTACAAAATGGCGGACGAGGACGTTCGAACGACATCGTGAGTACATTTTGTAGCTTTATTCATCAATTAAAAAGTATTTCCGTTAATCGTTGCGGCCATCATGTGGAGACATGTATGCTTTATTAGCGGCTGTCTTGTTTGTCATGGAAAAGTTAATAACAAAAAAGTTATTGAAGGAACAAAGGAATAAATTCACTGATGCAAAGTTTGACAGGTCAATGCGACCTCGTCTTTCGGGTGAATTATCACCATATATGTCACGTATTAAAACAGAGTAAAGTTGTTGATGCCATGAATGTGCACCCTTTTACATAAACAAGAAAATAATACTGCCCGGTTGCGATCATGAATCAAGTTATGACGAAAGGAAACACTGTATACCTACATTTTGTTTGATGGAGTTGACTGTACGGTCCGAAAAAGACTTAAGGCGCTAACGTACGCGCGATGCTGCGATCAGAACAGGATCACAACTTCGTATTAATAATACACGGACATACATAAGTGTATTATTGTTTTTCGTTTTATGCACCTTCATTCACACAACGTATCATTTTCGGCAATTAAATCTTTGTCCGCAATAATTAAATAGCCTGTGTTTGAAGAAAAGGAATATGTAAACGTCTTGAAAGAAAATGCCCTCTGCCTGCAGATTAAAAAGTCGGTACCTTAAACTCATTTTTTACTGGAGTTTTACATAGATCTATCCACATTTTTCCAAATCAGGCACAGTGAATAACGTTCGAAGGTCTTTATGCTAAAGGATCATATGAAAATCCTGAATATTCTTAAACTATCGCGTTGTCACGTTAGTTTCAAAAGAAAGCGCATGCTGCTGATTGTGTTATGTTAATACGTGCACTTCGATACCAGTTATTGTTCAGACGTTTGCAGTTCATATGTGTTTACAGTTTTATTAATTTTGTATACATGGTTATCCAAAACAACGTCGAAATGTAATTGTTGTTTGCTTAGTGACAGATATAGATTCTACAAATGATCCATTTTTTTTTTTTTTTTTTTTTTTTTTTTTAGTAGTGTTCCGAATAATATGTTTTAATAGACACAAATCCCTGTGGGATTTCATTATTTGTATTTTGATGAATGTATGTATTGATCATCAGTCATGTGACTCTATGTTTGTATAGTAAATATGTTGCTTCATGGGCCAATCTGGCCTAATGGCATTTAGAAATAAAAACTTCCAAACTTCCAAACTTCCAAATCTAATCCCGAATCTATAAGTAGTTTTAGCGAAAGCATTGTCTTATTATTGCACATATGATACATATTGTCACATGTCCCTTTAAAGGCATGAGTGATTCGACAAAGCTTACACCTGCAGTTACAGTTTCCGCTCTTCCAAACATGTATCAAGATCTCTTATACAATCATGAACGCTCGGCCAATCGCTTCATTCTTTGGGATACCGCCTCGTGTGTATCACGGCGCGTCGGTATGTTCAAACTCTTGACATTTTGATTGCCGGAAGCAATCTCCACGCAGAGTTATCGTTCCTTGCACTCACATATATCTCTGGTAACTACTAAATTAAATGACTCTAGGTAGAGACTGTGCCGGAAGGACATGCTGCGAAGCAGTGTACGGGATGTTGCGAATGGACTCAACGTCAAAACGCTTTTAATCAAATTGATAATTACAGTTTGTTCTTATAGCGAGAAAAAAGACGAAAGCAATAACGTCGAGAAAACATCTTCCTCTACAGGCCTGTAAAATTTCATCAAAATTTGGAAAAAGTACTTTTTTCTACCCAAAAAAACGTTTCATGACCGTTCATAAAATTGTACACACAGAAAGGTGAGACTCTCTTCAACCGTGTGCTTCATACAAAAAACTTTCAGAATCACATTTTTATCACTACAATTAAAACATACTTTATACAAGCTATTTCCTTATAAAATAACCATCATTTTCATGGTCTACTTTTAAAAATAAATTGAGGTCTATATTGTGAAAATTATTTCAGTCAACAAACATGCGAAAGAGAAAAATGTTTATCGATCGAATTCATTTTTTTTTATTTTGTACCTCGATTTGTATGAAGATATTAACAGCGAGAAAAAAGATAAGAACATGAACGATGAGTTTAATCCTTCCTCTGGCAGTATGTGAATTTTCAAGCAAATTTGAAAAAAGTACTTTTTTCTACCCAAAAAAACGTATGGTCACTGTTTTACGCAAGCGTTTCGAACGTTGTTTTTGTGCAGTTTTGTTTACACGGCATGAAAATACGGCATGCAATACATCGGTCAGCTCTGTGTGTGATAAATTCTGAAATTCCCTGATATATTGTAGTGAACAGACAGTCGATAAGAGACAAAATATTTATGCTAACATGATATATTTTAAATTCGATTTTTATTGAAAATATTGCAAAAAAATCAATACCGTTTTACCCCACGGAACACAGAATTGTGACGTCACACTGGTTGTAATAGTATAATCACAGGGTGAAAAGATGTATGCGGACAATTTTTTAAATCTTCAAAAGGACGTGTGTTTTTATTGGTTTTTTTTGGTCGAAGATCCCTTTAAAAAAAGTATCATTGGCTATTATCCTTTCAACCCATCACCCCCCCCCCCCCCCCACCACCACCACCACCACCACCACCACCACCACCCCCCCCCCCCACCCCCCCCCCCCCCGCACTCCCCACCACCCAGAATTGTTTTTTTAATGGACATAATTAATCTAGAATGCGAACTATGATTTTCAATGTATGTTAAAGGCCATTTGGATTGCCGACGCAAATATAAATTGAACTAGGGCTTTATTGATTTGAACAGCGACCGCAGAGGGAAGTAAGATGACTAGTCCTATTAGACATGCAATCACATGGGCTCCAGCTCCTTACGTTCAACGCCTTTTCCACTGTGTAACCGAGGCCTCTTTTTTGAAATAGTCTCTGAAATAGCATCTTTGAAACAATCTGTGTTAAACCGTGCCAGCGCCTTTTACCTCTGAGATATCAAGAACACAAGATTGGCAATCGACCACTTACATGTATGTGTAACCTGATGCCCACCCACACCACACCCACCACCCCACACACACGCCTTCACTCCGTTTAACTTATTCTAGTGGGGTTCGGGGTCATGCTACCCGTATTATGTTTTTGATGTTACAACGCGCGTTTTGACGTATATTCAGAGTTATAAAACGGTAGATAAAGGTAAGTATACACATGTACCTGAAAATACCCCCCCCCCCCCCCCCCCCCGCAATATTTACGCAGAACAACGCCAATGACACCTACCATCTTTTATGAAACTATTAGTACCAACCAGTAAGGCAGAACCCTGCATGTATAGTCTATAGGGTAGATAGGCTCGCGAGGGTAATAACCCTAGACTTAGTATCATTTTGTAGATTTTTTTCCAACATAAAACCGGATTCGGCCGGGTTGGCGATGACACACATTCTTTTAAGAAGCAGGAATTTCTTTTAACAAATCAGTTTGAAACTTATATTTTATAACTAAAACACATTTCAACTGGACAAATTAATACACAATAAATAAAATATTTCCTACAATTTTTTCAGATGTTGAAGATGTTGAAGCTTTTAAATAGCAGGAGCAAGTTTTAATGATAAAAAGCCGAGTTGTCGAAATTTCCAGACCAAACATTTTCATCTTTAAATTACTCAAAGTTTATTACTAGAAGAGTGTTCCATGGAACACTTGTTTTGCCTGCCATATGATTACATGTATTTCAGCAAAGATGAATCTAACTTTAGAAGCTTGAAGACAAGGGTTGCAATCCTTCATGAATTATGGAGCAGATTTTTAAATTTATGAAAAGAGGCATGCCTCTGTAATGGATAATTGATAAGGAAGAACTGTATAACGTGTTATGACCATAGGCCAGTATTTTGCCAAGTTACGAGGTAAGTTAGATTGCAGGTTAACGTTTTATGAACAATGGCATACCTATGCTAAAGTAAAAGTCAGAGTTATTGGACATGTGTAACAACACCTCCTGGGGAAAGATGAAGATGTGTGTGAAGTTTCACAAACATAGGTCAAATATTTTTCAAGTTATGACCAATGTTAGGTTGCATGTTAATGTGTGCCGGACGACAAAGTGATCTCTAAGCGTCTGCCATGCTGCGCAAGGAGATACAAGAAGGGGTATTACTCTGCATTGAATAACTGATAATGAAGATAGGTATAAAGTTTCATGACCATAGGCCTATATTTTGACAAGTTATGGACTAGGTTAGGTTGAGGTTAAAGTTTTATGAAATGGGGAATAACTCTGCCAAATGAAATCAGAGTTATTGGACATGTCAGTAGTACTGAACAAAATAACTTGACAAGGAAGAACTGGATAAATGTATTAATGTAGTGGCCTAAGTATATATATATATATATATATATATATATAATCATGTCGTCATGTTTAATGGCAACAGAAATCGACGCGGCAATTCCGATTGCAAACCAAGCTGAATGGATAAGACCATTTTGGCCTTCATTTGCAAATTGATTACACTAGTGAATTATGATAAATAGGTCATGCAAGTTAGATGATGAAACATGCTTTTCAAAGTTAGGTTGTAGGTTAAAGGGACACATGACAATCTTGGAAGTTTTTATCAAGTATTACTCTCGATTTATTATCCAGTATAATCATGCTTTCATACATTGAATAAAATGTTATGTTTTTATTTTTTCTTCGTTATTCTACCATAGGTTTAAATATATTATTGGTACACTAGTCTAGCGCTAGGATTTCCTTTAGCCTCCTACTATACTATCATCAGGACAGAAATATTCAAAGACAATTTGCGTAATATTATTCTTATAACTACAGTGATTTCTTTCACCCTTTTGGGAATGGTACCGGTACCCATTCAATTAGGAAAATTCGCGTCATTTTGCCTTAAATTGAAAATAGTTCACTATCACACAAAAGCAATTTGGTAATGGTACCGTTTTTCGGTACCACGTACATAAGGAAAAAAATACTGATATTAATGATTGAATAAATGCAAGTTATGTAGAAAACCTAATTGGACGCCGCGAGTTTTAAAACAATCAAGATTGCCGTGTGTCCCTTTAAAGTGTGACGGACGCCAGACAATGTTTTCTTTCTATTCCTTGGGAACACAACACATACCATCACAACTGGAAATTTTAGCGTGATTGTTAAATAAAAATTGGGAAAAAATACAGTAAAACATTCATTTTATAAGTATTTTTAATACTATTTATGTACACCAAGGTCAACTAAATGCATTTAAACCTTTTCTACTCAATACTTGTCACACGTACGCTCCTTTTTTTTCAATCTTTCAATTGGGAACATTTTTTTAAAC
The DNA here is from genome assembly GCA_037043455.1 of Cyrtodaria siliqua. NCBI lineage: Eukaryota > Metazoa > Mollusca > Bivalvia > Adapedonta > Hiatellidae > Cyrtodaria > Cyrtodaria siliqua. The sequence continues at coordinate 65,776 of JAWPHD010010999.1, read as the reverse complement.
ATAGCCCATCATCGACATGTATGCTTGGTTATGTATGGTTATGGTTATGTTCAATAAAAATATGTATTTCTTCAACTTCTCAATGGATGTTGTTTATTATTGACTTTGGGTACGAAACAAGCAACTATACTTTCTTTCGCATCACTCTCAATGGCACGGATGAAAGTGATATTTATGCAGGAGGAAAACCGATGATCCACAGATCCAGGGATTTTTTTTTTTGAGTAGTAAGCATCATGTCATTCTTCATGTAGATGTAGTTCAAGATAATCCATTGAAATTATTTTTCATCACTTTGCTCTATTAGTTGTATACCGTAACCATGCACTTTGTGAAAATGGCAGCAACTTGTCTGAAAAAAAAGAAAATGCATTTATTAGGTAAGATCTACCATCCATTCATCGGACTCCTGTGGGTATGGCGACTTTATACTTTATTTATTCAGCTGACCAATCAAACTTTGACCACTGTATAATCTGAAAATCATGCTACAGTTGTTAGTTCTTTCTTACGTTTTCAGATATTGCAGGAAAACAAAGTGGATACTTTTTAGTTTTGCTGAGTATAAACAAATGTGGACCTCAATTTATTAAACATCCTTACATAACTTTGAATCTTTGACATAATGACACATCAGGACACATTATTGTAAAATGGAATAGTAGTTTTTTAAGTTCAAATGCATATCCTTGAACACCTTTCTTAAAATATTTACAGAATTCACTAAAATTAAAGTTATTAAAGAATGTTTTATAAAACGACGCTTCGATTTGTTTGATTTATATTTGACTTTTGACATTTCAATTTTGACCCTTGTGATTTTTTAGTCAAGGGTCATATGACTCTTCACTTTTAAAGTCTATTGAGAACCCTGAATCGTCATATTAGTGATACTAAACTTAGATTCGATATCCTGCAGAAACAGGATTCGTGTACTACAGTAGGGGTGCTGTTAGTATATATTGGCCTGCATAAAGCGGCAGAGACACAGCAGTTACGATATGCAGTTAGGGCTGTCGGTTAAGATCTTGGTTCGATAAAGAACGGTTCGGTGTTACGAACTTTGCTGGTGTTTAAGGCAACACGATTGTTGATAGAGTTAGGAAGTAATTGAATCTGACTCTGTTGCAGAAGTAAGTGATTAACTTTATGTTTTGAACTGAACTTGCTTACATCAACAATTACTTGTTTAATAACACTATACGATCACTTTGCTATTCAACGTAATAAACTATACGAACTTTGACACGTGTGTGTTGTGTTGTTACACGTGCTACTTATTTCAACACACGCGTGTCAAAGTTTGTATAGTTTATTAGTTTACGTAAGCTGAATGAGGAATGAGGAAACAACAGCATCCTACGTCTTAAGATAACAGAAGTACAAATATAAATCATGTCCGGGTATATTCGGATAGTGTCACTTAGCCACTTATGAACACCGGTTCATCTGCTGAACACTTGTATAATTCAACGCCTAAATTTTACCAGTTATAGAAATATAGTTGTCAGCATTTTCCTTTTATTTTACGTTAGTAAAATACCCATAAACGAAGAAATGATAATGTATAAGTTAAGTCCCCCATGCATGACTCTGTTACAGAGAGCTAGACCACTACCGTCAATGTATTTACAGTGTGTGTGTACATAAAATTTATTTGAAATGAACGCTATTTCTTTTAAAAGAAAATAAATAAATAAAGTAAATGTAAATATTCAATTGATGAAATGTTACTATTTAATGAGCCGTGGAGCCCAGAGATATGACTTGAAATACATGTATGTAAATCAAAAGAAAATCATTTTTCTTGAGCCAGGGCCTTTTTACCAGGTTTGGGGAAAGGGCCTTTTGGCCTAAATTGGGGGAAAATCCATGAATGGGCAATGCAATTTCCTGAGGTAATTCTTCATAAATATATTATTGTCATCATGATGTTAAATGCTTTTTCACCATATAAATAAGATCTGCATACAAACCTCTATGAAATCCATGTTTTTAGTTTTCCTTCAACCTCAACAGTCAACTCGTCCAACCAAGAGTCACAGCGGATGTCAGATCAGAATATGTATTTGGTTCTGAAGTCATGCAGGCATCATGTCTCCCTATGGAAATAAATGAAACAATATATAAACGCATCTCTATATAACTATCATCTAAAATTTGAATATTTCATTAAGGATTCAATTTTATTTATAATTTACAGTAAGCTTGTTAGAACATAGATTGGTATAAAACATGTTGGCTATGATACTAACTTGTTCGTGGTTAATATGGTTGGCCTATATATTTTTTCAAGAAATGGAAGGCCATGTAGAATAATAGGATATGGTCGGCCTAATTTTTTTTCAAGAAATGGCGGGCCATGTAAAATAAAAGGTTATGGTCGGTCTTACTCTAATTTTTGTTTCAAGAAATTTCAGGTCATGTAAAATAAATTAGGTTATGGTCGGCCCATTTTTTTCCTTCAAGAAATGGCAGGCCGTGTAAATTAGTAAAGTTGAAAACACCTCTATATTCTAACCCTGTGCTAGACTGTGGTAACAGGGTGATGCAGAGTCAGAATAAAGCAAATTCAAAAGAAAGGTCAAGTTAGTATGGGGTGAGGGGTGGTCAGGGACAGATGTTTTGAAATGGTTGTTGTTGTTGTACTATCCATTGGTCACACGTCAAGTTATGAGGTTTGACACTGCCCATCATCGGTATTCCCCGTCATAGCCATACCAGTGAATGTCACTGTGTGGGAGAAATCTTGGTCGTGGCTGGGGTCGGGTGGTAACGAGAACGAATAGAACCCGAATTGGAGGAGAGATTTTGTGAGTGTCCGATTTAAATTATCACCCACGCACACACAAAAGAGAAGGTTGATCCTCGCAATCATGCGAATTGTCAGGGTTTATAAATTCACTCAGTTTTAAGTTTATTTCAGCATGTCTTTACCCACCTCAACGTTTGAAAATAAAATTGTGTGAACAACCCATGCCATGGCATGGAAACATGCATGTGCTTCGCATAAAAAATATCAAACAAATTATGCAGAAAAACGAGTTACAATTTATAACTAAACTTACTTGCTATTTATCTGCAGGGTTCTACGACAGTCTAACTTTTTCATTCTTTACGTAAACACACTGCAGTGGAACCTGATGTTCCACGATATGCCCTACAACTCGCCTGTTTCAACTTTTACCAGCGTGTCTGACTGTCAACACATTCTACGTATGCATGACGTAATCTGACGCAGAACGTTTACAAAGGCGAAAGGCGTTCACGCCAGTAACAGAGGTACGCGTAAAATCGATAACGGCATCGCGAGTTGTACAAAAAAAATGGCGGCGTTTTGAGATTTTTTCAATGAAATAGTCTGGCACAGTTCACAAAAAAGAATACCTGTAGCGGAGTATCAAAATGATCAAAAATGCTGAATAATTAGTTCCTGGCGCACCCACAGAAGTTAGCAACGTTAGTTATTATTGTGTTCTGAGTAAGTTATTAATATTTAGAGATTATGAATATTCTTGCACTGAGAAATCCCGATATTTCACGCATAGTTCTAAATGTAATACATATTTATACTGTATGGCATGTCTCACCATGTGTACCATGTTGTGTTTCCTGGTATATACATTTAAAATAAAGGCAAGCACGTACATTCAAAATAGATTCAATATCATTATCAACAGGCATTTCTCAGACTCTCAAACAAATATTCAGACTGTTTTGAATTATGTGTTTCTAGTTTATTTCTATTCGGTACTATAACGTCTTCGCGTTCTTTTCTCTTTTTGAAACCGTTTTCAAATGTATTGAAATTAGGGATGGTTTTCTTGTATTTGGTATGGAGTTTGCTAATATTATAATAAATGTCCCTATTATCTAAGGTTTTGTCTATGATTCCAAATGATATATTCTTGTAATCAAGAATAATTTGGATTCCTTTTTCAATTAGAAACGTTTACATATACTTGGTGTCGGACCATAAGTCATTTGAACCTAAGGCCAAACATATAATGGTTTGTTTCCGATAACGTATTGCAAAAAAATAGGGTAGGTAAGTAGGCTTTTTTTTTCTCCTTCCTTTTCGCATTTGAAAATATTTTAATACTTGGACTTAACATGTGTTTCAAATACTAAAAGAGTAGTATACGATTAATAGCACCTGTATGCTATGACAAAATCATTTTCTGTAAAAATACCTTTAATAATACATATAATGATATATATTTTAAAAACATGTATCTTGCCATGAAAAACACAAGATGCTGGAAAGGTTTCAAGCTTTATAAATTATCAGCTTAATTTTTGTTACTGTTTTCAGCAATGTACTGTGCTCTATATATATGTAGAACAGTGCTAGGAAAGGTCGGCCCGGTATAGAACAGTGCTAGGAAAGGTCGGCCCGGTGTAGAACAGTGCTAGGAAAGGTCGGCCCGGTGTAGAACAGTGCTAGGAAAGGTCGGCCCGGTGTAGAACAGTGCTAAGACAGGTCAGCCCGGTGTTGAACAGTTCTAGGACAGGTCGTCCCGGTGTAGAACAGTGCTAGGACAGGTCGGCCCGGTGTAGAACAGTGCTAGGATAGGTATGCCCGGTGCCACGTGAAATAAGTTGAATGTGACTTGGTGTTCTAAATGACAGCACTAAAAGTTGAAGATCTCACTGCTACATGTAATGGACACCGTGTTGATAACGACTGAAAAATACACATATATGCTGTCTAACTTATTACGTGTTGAAATAGCAGTAATTCAATTCCTTCAAATTAAACAGTTCACTTACCTTTCACAACATAAAGTATAATCAATATATATAAACACTCAATTGTACATTTAGTGTGCATAATTTTGTGATTAAAGAGAAGAACAGAGCTATGTGTACACAGTAACTATTCCATTAAGTTTAAATGAAATATATGCACTGGTAAAATTGTAAACATCGTAGTTCAAAATTAAGGTCAATGTCGCTCTGCTGTTTTCATAACGTGGGTTTATCTACCTAGGCATGACACTATACAATGAACAAATATTTCTTAAAGGGACACATTGCAATCTTAAAGTCTTTATCAAGTATTAATATTAGCCTCTCGATCTATTTTTGACTTTAAATCTCCTTGCATATATTTAAATACAATTTTGAGTTTTCAAATTGTCTTCGTTATTCTACCATAGGTTTGAATACATTATTAATGAAATGTAATCGACAGTCAGTACTATGCAAAAGTATATTTCTTTATACTTGTCTTATAATTAATAATTATGACTGAACAAACGTAAATATATGTAGAAAAACTAACGGGACGCGCGAGTTTTTAAAAATCAAGATTTCCATATGTCCCTTTAAGGGCAATACTTAAAAAATACATTGAAACTGTTTAAGTATAGTTTAATAATCACTTTAAAAAAAAACGTTTATCAATAGCAACAAGATATTTTGATCAAATGTAAATATAAGAAATCAGATATATTTGCAACATCAGTCAATTTCAAAAGTCCCAAATGCCAATAGCCTGTATGGTGCGCAAAAATATTTGTTTTTCTTTTTTTCCTTATTTTTTTTTGTCCAGTACAAATTCACCCGTTAAAGAAACTAAACCGCCAATTTTTCGCAACAAAACCGTTCTTCTAAACTCTAACGTTGTGTTGAGGGTATACAATAATGCTTACCTGCCAAAAGCCTAGATTTATTCACGAATACTTAAATTCACGTAACTGAATATGCGTAAAGGGAATTAAAAAGTTGGCAACTCATAACTCGATGCTTCGGCAACGATAACTTTTGCCTGGCCGGTTTAGGCGTTATATTGTAGCCTAGTTATAGGTTTAGGCGTTTATATTGTAGCCTAGTTATAGGTTTAGGCGTTTATATTGTAGCCTAGTTATAGAGAGCGGATTCGCAGCATATGTAAAATAAATACTATATTATACTTATCGTTAGTAGATTTAGAAACGGTGTACATCTGTTGTAAAATGTGTCGGTTGTAGGCGGGATAGAGGCTTTAACGTTATGGCAAATGCTTTTTTGAAGACTGGAGTTTCATTTATCGCGCGTTTTAAGTCGAACTGTATGTGTCACCGTTGCAGGGCCGTATCGATACGTGCGGTTACCATACTTGTTATTGACATGAATTGACCCATGGTTCAAAAATGTTATCTTCAGTTGATACGAATACATTGTTATTGAAAACCAAGTTATGCTCTACACTGTACTTAAACCTCTTCAGTGTTGTTGTCTTTAAATTAATCAACATCAATCGACGAAGTTTAAATTTTTGTATATATATGACTAATTTATTGTAAAGCAACGTTGTTATACTTAAAAAGCTACGTGACATATATAATGTGTGAAAATAGCGTTCGACAATCTGTTGTTGTTTTTTTGTTTGTTGTTGGTTTTTTGATTTTTCATAGTTTATTATTCCATAAAATTGTTTTATTTGTTTGAAATGTTAAACCGTTCACATTTGCTACAGCTGGCATATTATAATAAAGATACGCTTCAAAGTGAGAATTCACACAGATGAAAAAAGTCTTCTATTCTTCTTTAAGTCCATTATAAAAAAAAGAAGATGCAAAAGTCGAACAGCAAATGTAGCATTCGCAGAACGCAGTCCACAAAACCACGCACTCAAAACCACGCACTCAAAACAATCCGCAAAACCACGCACTCAAAACAATCCACAAAACCACGCACGCAAAACAATACACAAACCCACGCACTCATAACAATCAACACGCACTCAAAGCAATCACCATGCACTCAAAATAATCAACACGCACGCAAAACAATCCACAAAAACACGCACTCAAAAAAATCCACAAAACCACGCACACAAAACAATAAAAAAAAAACGCACTCAAAACAAAATCGTGCACTCAAAACAATCCAAACAATACACTCTCAAAACAATCAACATGCACTCAAAACAATCCACAAAACCATTTCTTAAGTGCCATAACTCCGGTGTTACTGATCCGATGTGGTTGGTTTTCAAATGTGCACGAGCTTTCATTGATTAGAACAATTTTTGCTAGTTTGGTAAATATCAAATAATAAATGAAGGTGCTAATGTGTTCACAAGGCAGAAAATGGCATTCTTCAGCAAAGCAAGGCCATAACTCCGGTGTTTCTGATCCGATCTGGATTGTTTTCGAACTGTCTACGCTTTCATTGATTTTAACAATCTTTGCAAGTTTGGTAAAGATCAAATAATAAATGAAGGTGCTAGAGTGTTCACAAGGCAGAAAATGGCATTTTTCAGAAATAAACAAAGACCATAACTCTAATGTTACTGATCCGATCTAGCTGGGTTCGAACTTGTCCAATATTTCATTGATATTAACAATATGTGCAAGTTTGGTAAAGATCAAATAATAAATGAAGGTGCTAGAGTGTTCACAAGGCAAAATATAGCATTTTTCGTTCATTCAAGGGCAATAACTCCTATGTTACTAATCCGATCTGGCCGATTTTCGAACTCATCCGAGCTCTTACTGATATAAAGACTTTGGCCAAGTTTGGTTAAGATCGCATGAAAAATGAATGGCTAAAGTGTTCACAAGGCAAAAGTTAACAAACGGACGACGGGCAAAACGTCATCCCATTAGCTCTGCTGGCCTTTGGCCAGTAGAGCTAACAATAGAGGCAAAAAAATACGATACGACAAACATAAACAGGTTCACAACAGGGATACGGTTTTTGAACGGTGAGTGGCAAAACGGCCACTAGGAGTTTAAACCAGATTTTAAGATGCATCAAATCTGATTCTTACTTTACGGTTATTAATAGGCAATATTACCGTAGGTATAAAAGTCGAAGATGATCATATATATATGAATATAAAATAAAAAAGTATAGAACGCCATATAAACGTAAGCCAGAGAAACAAGAGAATACAACTTTAAAGGTGCGAAAAGATAATATGTAAGACAAACTGAAAACGCTACCTTTAGATACTATTAGACGTCTTCACACGTCCGCAATCTGTCGGGTCATTGTAACATCAAAGACGAAAGCGTAGTGATGACGAACTTTAAACGAGTCAACCACTAAACATACTGTGTTTTGTAAAATGGTACAACTGCTGCTGCTACTGCTGCTACTACTACTACCCTTACTACTACTACTACTACTACTACTACTACTACTACTACTACTACTACTACTACTGCTGCTGCTACTACTACTACCATTACTACTACTACTACTACTACTGCTGCTACTACTACTACCATTACTACTACTACTACTACTACTACTACTACTACTACTACTACGACGACGACGACAACTAGGACTACTACGAATACGACGACGAATACTACGATGATTGCGACGACCACTACGACGGAGACAAAGAGTACGAGTACGACTACGAATACTACGACTACTACTACGACGACTACTACTACTACTACTACTACGACTACCACTACGACTAAGACGACGACTACGACGACGACAACGATTACGACGACGACGACTACCACTTCTACTGCTACTACTACTACGACGACGGTGACTACTACTACGACGACTACGACTACTACGACGACGACTACGACGACGACTACGACGACGACTACTATGACTACGACGGCAACAATGACTACGACGATTACTACGACGACGCCGACGATTACGATGACTACGACGAGAACTACAACTACGACGACGACGACTACGACAAGTACTAAGACTAGTACGACGACGACGACGGCGACTACGATTACTGCTACGACAACGACGACGACGATTTATCATCGACATTATGCAGTGTTCAATCTTAGCAAATGTCACTCTAATCTTTATCATTGACATTATGTTGTATTTAGCATTATCATGTACCAAGATACAAGATACAAGATACAAGATTTTATTAACCAATTAAGGGCCCTCAAAGGAGTAAGTAATTTAGTACAATGATTGCAATGATTGGTAAGTAACAAACAAACAATAATAAAATAAACCAGAGCACATACACTGAGCAGAGTCGCCTACAGTACATTAAACTATAATCACACCAGTAATTATATATTGTTATTTATAATGACTATTAGGGTTAATTGTGTTTTTTAAAACACTGTATTAAGTAAGTATCTAATGCTTTCAGGATGTGTATATATTTTCACAAGATAATAGCCAAATAAGTTGATTATTCAAATCAAGGCTGGAAAAATTAGAACATTCTGAAGATATGCATGTTAATAAATTAGTTCTTTCATCTGAATAATAAGGACATGTTAGGAGAAAATGCATCTCATCATCTATAGAATTACTGGTACAATGTTCACACAATCTATGTTCCACCGGAGTATTAGTATACCTTCCAGTTTCGATTTTAAGTCTATGGGAACTTAGACGAAATTTAGCAATGGCATTACGTTTTTCAAAATTATCAATACTACACAGGTACTCTTCTAATTGGAAATCATGTTTAAAAGTGAAGTAAGTTCTCAATTTTCCATGAAGGAGCTTAGTTTTGTCTTTGTCCCAGTTTTCCTGGAATTTTTCAATTAATTTGAGTTTTACTGTTTTTACAAGTTTTGACATTGACATTACTGAGGGAGAGTGGGGAGAAAATTGATCAATGTCCAAGTTAAGTACTTCAAGAATTGATACAATTTCTGAGTACCATGAGTGAATACCTTTATGATGAAGACTTTTAGATTCAAGCAAACCATCAGCAAGAAGGTTGGACGGATTATTTACTAGACGATGATAATATTTTAACATCGACATGATAACACCAAAGTACACAGGAAAACGACCCAAATCAGACATAACAGCAAAGTAGGTGGTTTTCTTATGTACCCCTTAATTATATTTGCAGTATCTTATATGTAATTTTTCAAATTCGAACTTATGAGACAGTTAAGTAAAGTCACAAGGATTAAAATTCCTTTTCCCAAAAGATCCCCAGCACTCACTACCATATTGTAAAATTGGCTTGATTGTATGTTCAAACACGTGCAAACTTGTGGATATACCCGGATGCATGGAGTTAAAAAATTTCTTTAACATAAAAAGGGCTTTCAAACCTTTCTTGTACAAGTCACTTCGAGCGCGTGAAAAACAACCAGATGCACAAAATGTAACTCCAAGATAATTATAAGAGGAGACACATTCTAAAGATTGGTTTTGAAGGACATATTTCTCTTTTACTAGCCTACCGGCCTCATTAAAGATTAACACTTTAGATTTCAAAATATTAATATTGAGACACCAATCCTGACAAAAGAGATTAAGCTTGTTTAATTTTTCTTGTAACCCAAGAGCTGTAGTAGATAAAAGAACAACATCATATGCGTACATAAGACAATCTAGCCGGATCAGCAGTATCAGATAAATAATCTGGCAGGTCATTAATGAAGATTTTGAACATGTTCGGACTGAGATTATCTCCTTGCCTAACACCTATCTGTGAAACAAAGGAATCCGTTACAGAATTGTTGTCTACCTTTACACATAGAAGATTCTTTTGATACATATTTTTAATTACTTCGTAAAAGAATCCCCCTATCTCCATTTTTAGGACCATTCTAGACATTCAAATCCGCATTATTTAGTGACAAACGCTACATTTGCCTTATTAGATGACCTTTAACATCGACAACAAATCAGTATTCATCCTTAGAATCAACATTAAAACATGTATGTTTCATTTCTATAGCTGTATATATATGACCTTAGCTGTTGGTGCGACTATAAAATCCAATTCAATTCAATCTTTAGCTGTATAGCACATACATCCACGTGAATGATAAAGCAAAGGTAAGATAACTTTTAATAACATCATATAATATAAGATAATAACATATGTACTTAATATAAGCAGAATAAAATGGCATTCACATATTAACATAAAATTGTACAAGCACATTATTTGACGATACATTTGTAATAATGTGTATCGATAAATCCTAAGACATAATTATATATAGTTTAGACATAGTTATATATAGTTTAGTCATGATTATATATAGTTAAGAATTTTTACAATAATATTAAAACAATATTCGTTAATTACTTATGAAACATATATGTATATACATTGTAATGTGCACATGGTAAAGGCAGATAGATTTATATTTTAGCGGGATAACTCCACTTAAGTTCTTTGGCACAAATTTGTTTTGGCACTCGCCGGGGTCATTGGTCTCACCGCTGCGGGTTCGAATCCCACTGGGAGTTCGATTTGTCAAGTGAGACAGTGTCTATTCTTACGAATGGCGGTAGGTATACAGTACTGGTTTTACCCATGAAAAATGAGGTGGTCTGCCTCAACCACAAAACATAATCGACTGTCATATATAGCCTAACATGTGCTTTAAATGGTATAAAACACCATTCATTCAAACACACATGTCAGGGAAAGAGCAAATCTAATGGCAGGAGTTTACCTGGAGAGTTTCTTAATTTATTTATGTTTAATTTTTTATTTCCAGCTAACTCTAACCTTAATCCACCTTAAACCTAACCCGAACCCTAACTCTGATGCGAGCCAAAATAATGACTGTAATGCATGGCAAAGAACGCTTTCTTTTTCTCGGAGAACAGTTATAAGTGCTTGTTTACATTTGAAGAAAAAAATGTTTGAATTTGAAAAGGCTTACGTGCGCGTCGAAATATATTTACCAATTATACTACTGCAGAATGCTACTTTTGCCTAGATACTATTCAGTATTCAACCTTGAATCATAAAACTACAATCATCAACAGCTCATGTGTTAAATTAAACACTTATAGCATAGTCACGACCCGTATAATTATCTGGTTCTCTCCCTAATTTAACGATCAGTATAGCTGGTTCATTTAGGTTATGACAGCTGGTTCATTAGGTTATGGCATATTACATAATTATATTAATTATATAAGATCTCACTTATCTTAGTGTTTCAATACCCCTCCGACTATAGATTTATTATCTGTCTCTTGATGAAGCAATACAATACGCGACATGTCACATGGTGTCATCCGCATCCTGTTGCACATTTAATTGCTAGTTTCTGTTTTTGGAAGGCTATATGTTCGAAATATTTCATATCGGATCTTAAAGACTGGATGCAACATGTTTTAATTGGTATTGCCTTCGTCAGTTATTTTTAATATTAACATTGAAATACTGTAATTAGACCTCTCTCATGACGTAAGCGATCACCACCATCGTCGCCCAAGTTGGATTGTATGGGGCGCCGTATTTCTTTTTAATACCATTTGGTGATATCACGCATTCAAATAGGTGATATCGCCGGTTTATTCTGAATGTATGGTATCACCTATTGATGATATCATCTATTCGAATCAGTGATATCACCCATTCGAATCAATGGTATCTTTTATTCAAAACGAGTGAGTGATATCACCCATTTGATAGGTGATATCACCCTTTCGTTTTGAATGAGTGATATCACATATTCGAATTAATGATATCACTCATTCAAATAGGTGATATCACCCATTCAATAGGTGATATCACTTCAGCGATATCCCCTATTCAAATGAGTGGTATCACTGATTCGAATAGGTGATATCAATGATTCGAATAGATGGTATCACTCATTTAAATTTCAGTCAGTGGTATCACCTATACGAATCAGTGATATCACCGATTCAAACAGGTGATATCACCAAATATTATCAAAAAGTAATACAGCGCCCCATAGGATTGTGGCATACTGCTAAAACGTCGTCCGGGACCCTTCAGCATATAATTGTGTTAAATATAAATTCAAGTTGCATTTCACTCAAAGTGTGTAATATCTCACTCACACTGTGCTATTTCCCCAAATGTTGTCGATGGAACTCAGATACAGTTGAAGTCCCTATCCCGTCATCAAGGTTTACCACTATTAATTACTTGTAAACCTCAATTACTTGTAAACCTCCGAGGTGTAGTGTTAACCTCCGATGTGCAGTCGAATGTAGTTCCTATCATAAAAAGTAATCCCTCCTTTTTTGATGGAAGTAGGGTAAAACTGCACATTTCTGTTCGATTTGTGGTTGTATGTATAAGAAGCGTATTAATAGGTTTTACTGGATCATTGATGAACATTTGCGAACTTTCGACTATATGCTTACACTTTGTGAGCAACCATCACTGAAAACAGCTTGACCTGTTTAGCAAACAAACAAGAACTTTATTGTGACCACTGGTGATCTTTCAAGCGGAAAATTAGTTTTCTCTATGAAAACTACACTGCTGCATTATCCATAGTTGAGTTGAAGTTTCAGCAAATCATTAATATGTGGCACTTTAACATTGGTGTCTTATGGGGAAAATATATAGTGGTTTCATACCTCAACAGGCCGCTTTTACAACAAATGTACACGGTTTCTAAACCTACTGACGAAGAGGAATATATATATAACTTACATATTGTGGGAATCTAAACGCTATAAACTCAATTTAAACGGCTTTAACCAGCCAGGCCAAACACCAAAACTGGAGCGTCGAATTAATCGGCACATATACATTATTATATGACCTGAACAAACGATTTTGTAGTGTAAATTTTCCCTTATTTGGCGGATTAGTTTCTTAAATGTTCGTTGCTATTGTTTACTCTCGTTACTCTCTTATACTCACTGTAGAGTAAAAAGGATAGTTCCGACGACTCACGTTAGCTACCCTTACATGCATGTATTATATATTGTAACATTTCCCTCATACGGCGTCTTAGAATTGATATTCAGTTTAAGATATTACACATTGCAGTTTCTTTCTCAACTGTTGTCAGTAGGCGTTGCAACACAATTACAGTTCGGCATGGCAACAAAAACATGCATACGTCGAGTTTTCGCTGTGAAACAGTTTCATAAACAATAATTAAACATAAAGTAACAAGCGACTTCATTTAATGCATAATTAGCCTATTCTCGTATTATATGAACCTGGTGCATATATCATGTGGATTTTTATTTGTATTTAGATTAATACCAAACGCTTGTTATCACTAGGCTCAAATCGCCGATTACCTTGGCATATATTACAAATTAGAGGTTTTTTTCTAAAATGTTGACCACGGTCATTTTTACGTGATTGATCGGCAGCAGTAAAATTTCTGTGTTTGTGCGTTGCGAACGTTTGTTCGTTTCATTGGGTGTTTTGGTCTTGAGTTGAAGAAATCTCGTTTCATCCTCCATATGTGATGCTGCATTAACATGTTCACTTCTTTCTTGAGTGCCCTTTCATGACCTTTTAACGGAGTACATGCAAAAGTCGAACCGGAAGTGTAGACATCCAACATATGAAACATGGCCATTACTTGTTGATGTTGAAGGTGTTGTTTGGTTTTACTTCAGAATATCTACCATTTCTTGTCAAAGATGTGAGACCATAGTCATCTGATATTGAGGAGGTAATTGGTCGTACGAAGGCGGGTCCGTGTAGGCGACACATTGTTCATACGAAGGGGGTGGATCGTCAAGAGAAATGTCTAGAAAAAAATAAAATCAAAATGTATTTTACCATTGTATATACTTTGTTATCTTACGATGTGTTTCTTGGGTTGTTTTTGTGTTTTTTAACAAATGTTGTTGTTGATTTCTTTAACTCAAAATGATAATTTTAAAACTGTATGTATCCCTGTCTTATTGGTGTAAGTGTGCGTCTGCGAAATTTCGACGCATTCGGCAATATGTAACAATATTTACATAAAACTTAAATGGGAAAACCATATAACCGTATAACTATGCAATTTTAACGACCCACTAACATCCAGGTATGTACCGTTTACACACGTTTTATACCGTGTGTAAGGCAAATGAAGATCTGATATATACATGCTGACTATGTATTACGAAAATTACCCCGAGGGGCACCTGGGGTCTTCCTCCACCAGTGGAAGCTGGAAAGCATATGACATTAGCTGTTGGTGCGACTATAAAAATCCAATTCTATTCAATACACCGTATGTAAGTCAAATAAACATGTCGACTATGGAAAAATGCAATTTTATTTACAATATAACATCAAATCCTATTGAATCGCGTGAAACTAGGAAGCTTATACTTTATTTGTATTCAATGATCAACACATCTGTTAAATTAGGTTTTGTTGTGAGATTATCATAACAAGTGCCGAAGGTATAAACTTACTTGACGACTCGATCGTAAATGTATGTCCGTCCTCGGCGCGCTGTTGTCTACCATCCATAGCTCTATACACCTTTTGCTGAAAACGATTCTTCCAAATTAAACGTAGACAAATCGTAGCAATCATCGCGCATATGGCAAATAATATCACCGCAATGTACCCGGGCTCTATGGCCTTTGAATAGCTCGCATGATCAGTAACATGTTCACTGTCACGTGCAATAGTTGTTCCTAGTTCCTCCTGAATGCGTATGCGTGGTTCGATAGTGCTGGTGTTTGACGTAAGGTTAAATGGAGAAACAGTCCACGAATATACATCTGAAAAACAAATCGAATGTAGCATTATATTACAAATTCAAAACACATAATATCACAAATTAACTATATGTTCAGGGTGGCGAAACCACGTGACTTTTTGTTCGGATTCACGGCAAAAAAAGTGTAAACAAAAATCGAATGTAGCATTATATTAAAAAT
Source organism: Cyrtodaria siliqua (assembly GCA_037043455.1). Lineage (NCBI taxonomy): Eukaryota > Metazoa > Mollusca > Bivalvia > Adapedonta > Hiatellidae > Cyrtodaria > Cyrtodaria siliqua. The sequence continues at coordinate 50,212 of JAWPHD010010999.1, read as the reverse complement.
TCAAAACACATAATATCACAAATGAACTACATGTTCAGGGTGGCGAAACCACGTGACTTTTTGTTCGGATTCACGGCAAGAAATTGTAAACAACAAAACGCTCGATTCAGGTAAGTTTTCGCTTCGTAACTTTCTTAATATTTATCGAAGTGTATTCAACTAAATTGCACATACCCCTCCATTGTGAGCTCTTTCCTCCGCCGCAAATGGTAATTTTATCTAGCACTTTCTGAGGTTAGCCCTCCCTAAGTATTGGAAACGAAATAAATATATGACCTTGTACATTTGGGAGGGCTAATCTCAAAAAGTACTGAATGAACCAAGGTTTCTTTTGCGGCGGAGTTTTTTCTCCGTCGCTTTGGTTCTTTGGTTCATTCAGTACTGTTTCATTTTGTAACTAAATCACGCGCTTTGTTTACATTTTTTGCCATGAAACCGATCAAAACGTCACTAGTTTCGCCACCCTGACCAGACAAAGAAGGTCAACGATATCCCTGCCACCACACAAATCACGTGATGATAGCTGAGGCCATGTGATTACAAAAAATGGCGATACAATAGGTAATGCTTGTAGTTCTTGAGCTGGCTGTAGACCCCCCTCCCCCCCCAGGGGGAATTTTGTAGGCTATGATTTTCTGAAAGAACATATATTAAGCTTCAAAATGAGACATGTGTGCCATCTGAGCGTTGGGGCTTTAATGAGTTTTGGGGGAAAACGTTGCGTTTTTAGACGAAAATCGCCGAAATCTGGAATTATTTTTTAGAAAAAGAATGGAATATATTAGAACCAATTTGAATTGATGGAATCTTTCTCGGAATGCACCTCTACGTGTTCCACCATATAATTTATGGATCCGATACTTAAATATTGAGATTTTGGGTAAAAATGTTAAAAAATTGAATAAAATCGCTGATTTCTGTAATACATTGGGGGTATTTAACTAAAATTAGAAATATATCTAATACAATAGAAAAAAGAAATATTATAACCTTTTTGGGCAGGGTAAGTTCCAGTGATTAAACAGAAAAAAGTTCCAAACCGCATGATGTTTGGAAATGCCTTAATTTTGGGGTGAAAAATGTGTATTTTTGTCAAAAATCGCCGGAATCTGGAATTATTTTTTAAAATTAGTTTGAACATAACCTTATCAAATTGAAGCAATGGAATGTTGCATAGCATACACATTCAAGTTTTTCCTGGCATCATATATAACATATGTGCTCAAATATTGGCATTTTAGGGCAAAATGTTGGAAAAAATAACAAAAATCACTGATTTCTGTAATCCATTGGGGTATTGGGTTAAAATTTAGAAAAAATATTTATTGCAATATAATAAAAACATATTGTAACATTTTGGATAGACAAAGGTTCAATAATTAAGTAGAAAAAAATCCTGAACCATATGATGCTTAAAATATTGCCTTAATTTTCAGACGAAAAATGTGTATTTCCGTCAAAAATCGACGGAATCTGGAGTTATCTTTTGAAAATAGTTTGAACATAAACTTATCAAATTGAAGCAATAAAATGTTGCACACTATACATATCCGAGTCATTTATTGTATCAGATATAACATATATGCTCAAGTATTTATATTTTAGGGCAAAATGTTGAAAAAATGACTAAAATCGCTGATTACTGTAATACATTTCATGAGGTATTGGAAAACAATTAAAAGTGCATTATAAGAAAGAACGGATTTTTTTTTTTATAACATTTCTGCAGTCCAATGTGCAATAATATACCAGAAAACCTTTTTCTATGGAAAATTCCTACTCTCACCTGGTGATATTGCCATTGACCCATCATATGTTTCCAAGGAGTGCATGGCACGCTGACATTTTATTTGCTAAAGCCTGCTCTAGCTGATACCTTACGGGATTTTTTTATAAAAAGAACCTCCCGAACAAATACAACACATCATGTACTAGTTCTTGAGCTGGCTGTAGACTCCCCCACCCCCCCCCCCCCCACCCAGCCCCCACACTCTCCCCCACGGGGGATTTTGTAGGGTATGATTTTCTGAAAGAACATACAATAAGTTTCAAAATGAGACAGGTGTGCCATCAATTATGAGCGTTGGGCTTTAGTGAGTAACGTGCATGTAAACTATGTTACCTTACATAACAATTAAAATTTGTACATTAAAAATGTTGAATATAAATTAAATCAAAACCATGTAAAAAACGTAATACATGTACTTTTATTAATATAAGTTGAGAAGCGCTTCAAACTTAATGAAACTATTCTGTAATTTACGTTACACCACATTCATTACCAAAAACAAACTTATTTTTAGTGCAAATAGGTGGCTGTAAAAACTGGTGTTCGTCTGTTTTAGACTATGTATAATATGCATATGTATACTAGCTGAAATTTATGTGTAACACAATAAAAATAAATCAAACATGGCGTCCAAGATGGTCCCGTTGTGTCACAAGATCTGTAGGTCGGCCCAGCAGCTATTTCTCTATAACTATACTGTATATAGCTCTAGGTGTCATGTTCGAGGCCCGAACTCAGGTAGCCCTCCCCCTGATACGGTCTAGCGACCGAGTGCCACGCGTAGCGGGGACCTTTGCCGAGGCTGGCCACCGTTCCCGTTGAGTCAACAAAACCTGTTGGTCGGCCTGTCGGCTGTGGGTCGCTCAAGGCTATTTCTCTCTATATAACTATACTGTATATAGCTCTAGGTGCCATGTTCGAGACCCGGAAGTCTTCCCCCTGTTACGACCTAGGGACTGAGTGCCACGCGTAGCGAAGACTGTTCCCGTTGTGTCACAAAACCTGTGGGTTGGCCCAGCGGCCGTCGGCTGCAGGTCGCTCAAAGCTATTTACTATATAGCTCTAGGTGGCATGTTCGAGACGCAAACTCAGGTAGCCTTTCCCCTGATACGACCTAGGTACCGAGTGCCACGCGTAGCGAGGACCGTTGCCGACGGCTGGCCACCGGTCCCGTTATATCACAAAATATGTGGGTCGGCTATCGGCTGAGCGGCTATCGGCAGAAGGTCGTTCAAGGCTATTTCCCTCTATATAACTGTATATAGCTCTATGTGCCTTGTTCGAGACTCAAACTCTGGTAGCCCTCACCCTGATAAGCCCTAGGGACCGAGTACCACGCATAGCGGGGACCTTTGCCGACGGCTGGCCACCGGTCCCGTTGTGTCACAAAATATGTGGATCGGTCCAGCGGCCATCGACCGAAGATCGCTCAACGCTATTTCCCTCTATACATATATAACTATACTATATAAAGCTCTAGGTTAGTTACGAGGTTCGAGACCCGAACTCGGGTAGCCTCCCCCCCTGATACAGCCTAGCGATTAAATGCCACGCGTTGCCGGGACCTTTGCCGACGGCTGCCCACTAGTCTCGTTTTGTCACCCTATCTGTAAGTCGGCCCAGCGGCCGTCGGCCGAAGGTCGTTCAACGCTTTATCCTTCTATATAACTGTATATAGCTCTATGTCCCATGTTCGAAACTCGAACTCGGGTAGCCTTTCCCCTAATATGGACTACTGACCGAGTGCCACATGTACTGGGGACCTTTGCTGACAGCTGGCCACCGGTCCCGTTGTGTTGCAAAATATGTGGGTCGGTCCAGTGGCCGTATGCAGAGGGTCGCTCAACGCTATTTCTCTGTTTATAACTTATACTGTATCTAGCTCTATGTACCATGTTCGAAATGCCGGTAACGTGGTAAAGTCCAAGTCGCCAGTTGGTACATGACATGTTCCAGAATGCTCTACACATAATGGGCTTTCAGAAAAATAGGGTGTACAAAATTCCCCCTGGGGTGAGGGTTACTCCTACTAGCTTACAGTCTATTTTTCTATTGTTCCGGTATTATATATTTTTCTAGATTTTAACCAAATACCCCCAATGGATTGCAGAAATAAGTGATTTTAGTCCTTTTTTCCAACATATTTCAGCAGATATGTTATACATGATGCCAGGAAACACTTGAATATGTATGCTGTGCAACATTATATTAATTCAATTTGATAAGTTTATGTTAAAACTATTTTCAAAAATAATTCCAGATTTCGTCGATTTTTGACAAAAATACACATTTTCGCCTAAAAATTAAGGCATTTTCAAGCATCATACGGTTCGGGACTTTTTTCTACTTAATTATTGGACCTTTGTCTATTCCAAAAATATTACAATGTGTCCTTATTCAATTGTATTAAATTTGTTTCTAGATTTTAACCTAATACCCCCAATGGATTACAGAAAGCAGTGATTTTTGTAATTTTTTCCAACATTTTGCCCTAAAATGCCAATATTTGAGCACATATGTTATATATGATGCAAAGAAAAACTAGAATATGCATGCTGTGCAACATTCTATTGCTTCAATTTGATAAGTTTATGTTGAAACTAATTTTAAAAAATAATTCCAGATTCCGACGATTTTTTACAAAAATGCACATTTTTCACCTCAAAATTAAGGCATTTCCAAACATCATGCGGTTTGGAACTTTTTTCTGTTTAATCACTGGACCTTACCCTGCCCAAAAAGGTTACAATATTTCTTTTTTCTATTGTATTAGATATTTTTCTAATTTTTAGTTAAATACCCCCAATGTATTACAGAAATCAGCGATTTTATTCATTTTTTTAACATTTTTACCCAAAATCTCAATATTTAAGTATCGGATCCATAACTTTTATGGTGGGACACGTAGAGATACGTTCCGAGAAAGATTCCATCAATTCAAATTGGTTCTAATATATTCCATTCTTTTTCTAAAAAATAATTCCAGATTTCGGCGATTTTCGTCTAAAAACGCAACGTTTTACCCCAAAACTCACTAAAGCCCCAACGCTCACATGGCACACATGTCTCATTTTAAAACTTACTGTATGTTCTTTCAGAAAATCATACTGTACAAAATTCCCCCTGGGGGGGGAGGGTTTCTCCTATTAGCTCACAGCCTATTGGTACAGCAAACTCTTGCCGTTACCAACAGGCAATTGGCAATAACATCATCACCTTCGAGAATATGTTGAAAACATTCGATCTGTTTTGGCTTGGGTTTAATCTCTTTATTAAATTTACGCACAGCTTCTGTAATGTCCTCAAAGGAATACATGATTGTTTAGAAGTAACCAAGTAACCGGTGCGCATATTAGCTTTAGTTTTTTTATAAATAAATTATTTTTGTATCCAGATGCTTTTTCCTACATTATGAACAAAGCAAGTTGAAATATTGACCTTAAAAATACTTAACCAAAAAATTAAACTTCGCTGGATTTGTGTGGTGGCAGTGATTACTGTAACAGAAAGGGGAAGTAACCACTGCGGGGAGTTTGAAAGAATTTGGAATTGAATTGGATTTTATAGTCGCACCAACAGCTAAGGTCATATGGCGACTTTCCAGCTTTCGTTGGTGGAGGAAGACCCCAGGTGCCCCTCCGGGCAATTTTCGTGCACGGGCGGGCACCTGGGTAGAACCACCGACGTTCCGCAAGCCAGCTGGATAGCTTCCTCACATAAAGATTCCTAGGCCCCTTAGGGATCGAACCTACAGCGGTAAGGGGCAAGTGATTTCAAGTCAGAGACGTTAACCACTCGGCCACGGACGCCCCGAGTTTGAAAGAAGGTATCCAACGACGAATTATCCGAGACAATACATATTTCTTGGAACCTAAGTCCCGCTAATGCATTTAAATATTAAGTGCCTTCTTCTATTCTGACATCTACGACACATTTCTTTAGTCGATAGAAAAAAAATGTAATGCAAATAGGACAATTATGGACGAAAAAAACACAACGATAATAGCAGAAATAAAGGAGAGTTTAACGTAGCTATCCCGCCAACAACAGGCAAATTTTACATCATATGTAACCGTTTCTAAACCTACTGACAAAGAGATACATATATAACTTATATTGGAACCCAAACTCTGCAGACACAATAATATAACCGACTTTAACCAGCCAGACAAAATACCCGAAACTGGAGCGTCCAATTAAGAGTTACCAACTCATAATTTATTTTACGCATATTCAACCACGGTTTTTTTTAGAAACCGTGAAAAAATCGTTACTTTTAATCGGCACATATACATTATTATATGACCTGAACACCTGGATAGAGTTTCTTTAAGCCTTTCGTGAGATATGGCAGGCCCTCTCGATATGATACAAGCTTCAAAGTCATAGTACCCTAGTAATAATCCTATTACACAAGAATAATTTTGTTTTCTTTCTACATGGTCGTAGCGTCGAATACGCCCGGGAGTAACTTGGAAAAAAAAAAAAAAAAAGAAATCCTAAAAAGTTGAAAAATGCAATACAACTGAGATGGGGAATGGGGGATGGAGGCTGGGGTTAATGATGGAAAATTAAAAAAAAAATGTGAGCGTAAAATGTCTATATCGATTGTACGAGTACCATTTTGGTCCAAAGATGAAAAATATATCGCGGGAGGCCCCACCAACCCCACTTGTGGAAGAGGGACACCTACTCCTAAACACTCCCCACTCGGCCCTTCGCACCTCGTATTAGGAGTACGTTGAAAACAGGCCACGCTACGCCCCTGTAATTATAGAATCTATAATTATTAAATTCTCGAATTAGGCAGCTGATCTCGTTAAGGAGTTTACGAGTTATGGTTATTACATGGAGTAGTGAATGCAATTGTATGTTATGGGTCTTGAAGCGCCTTGGAGATAACTTTGTACAAACTTGGGTAGAGAAAATACATGAATCTATCTGAAACAATATGTGTTATACATGTGCAACATCCACATATACTCCTCAAAATAATGTAAGGACAACAAAAAAGAACAATAATAAGTACTTAATCTTCAATATTCTGAATTTCGTATCCATAAAGTTAATCCTTCTGGTTAAGTAACAATTTTGTTAAATAATAAAGTCAAACGTTAACACTGCAAAAAGACAGTAAAGTGTTCAATAATGGCTCAAATAAAAATGACACCTATCAAAACGTTGGTTGTTTAAATTATATTGAGGAGTATATTATAAGTTTAGTTTACCTGTCATAGCACAAAGTATAAATAAAGCAAAACAGTACTCCATTTGCCGTGTAGTGTACATCATTGTTATACATTTATACACGTTTATAAATCCAATGTTTATTAAATCAGTGTTTTGCTAAAGAACAAACAAAAACAAACGTAATCAGGTATCCCAACACATGAGGTGAATCAGGTATATCCCAACAATGAGGTGTATCTGTTTATACTCATTACAATATGCGTAATTGTTATTGAACGTATGTATTATATATATAAACCGAAAGTCAATCCTGTGATGTGTGAACACCGCTAGTCAACTACATGATGTGTCCTTGTTTCCCGACCCCCCCCCCCCCCCCCCACACCCCCGACCCCCCACCCCAACCCGGCCTTTGCGTCTGTCCGTATGTAAATGTCACCCAACTTGGTATATATTATGGAATATATGTGTAGATTTGCAAGTGGGTAATAACATTTCGTACCTCCCACATGGGCGGGCCCAGAAGGGTGGGTGGTTTTACATTAAGTATATAAGAATCTTTCATGGATTTTCGGTGTAGATCGGGGACTTCCAACCCGAGGTATAGTGGGGTTTTTTTGGAACCGAGGCTTAAAACAATTATACCGAGAGTTGAAATTCCCTATTTGAACCGGATACCCATGATTGGTTCTTTTTCTTGCATATCCTTTGCATTCTGCGCGTAGAAATCGCCACCTGCTAACGTTTTGCATGTTTATTGTCATTGTTGATATCAGCGCGCGACTTTTATCTTCTCCCATGTGTAAGATCAGGCTTCCTTATGTAAAAAGCGGATAACCTTAATTAAGAATTACCAACTCATAATTCATTTTACGCATATTCAATCACGGGTATTTAAAAAAGAACGTGAAAAAAAGAACTTTTAATCGGCATATTTACATTATTACATGACCTGAACACCTGGATAGAGTTTTGTAAATATTGTTACATATTGCCGAATGCATCGAAATTTTCGCAGACGCACACTTACACCAATCAGACACGGATACATACAGTTTTAAAAATATCATTCTGAGTTAAAAAAAAAAATCAACAAAAACATGTGTTGAAAAACACAAAAACAATCCAAGAAACACTGCATCGTAAGATAACAAAGTATAAACAATGGTAAAATACATCTTGATTTTCTTTTTTTCCAGACATTTCTCTTGACGATCCACCCCCTTCGTATGACAAATGTGTCGCATACACGAACCCGCCTCCGTACGACCAGTTACCTCCTCAATATCAGATGACTATGGTCTCACATCTCTGACAAGAAATTCTAGATATTCTGAAGTAAAACCAAACAACACAACACTTTTAACATCAACAAGTAATGGCCACGTTTCATAGGCGACATGTTTGACTTGAATGTCTACACTTCCGGTTCGACTTCTGCCTCTACTCTGTTAAAAGGTCATGAAAGGGCACTCGAGCAAGAAATGAACAACATATGGAGGATGGAACGAGTTCTTTAATTAAAGACCAAAACACCCAATGAAACGAACAAGCGATCGCAAAGCACAAACACAGAAATGTTAATGCTGCCGATGAATCACGTAAAAATGACCGTGGCCAACATTTTAGAAAAAAATAATCTTATTTGTAATATATGCCAAGGTAATCGGTGATTTGAGCCTAGCGATAATTCAATCTCAATGACACAGCTTGCAACAAGCGTTTGGTATTAATCTAAATACAAATAAAACTCCACATGATATATGCACCAGGTTCATATAATACGAGCATAGGCTAATTATGCATTAAATGAAGTCGCTTGTTATTTTAATGAAACTGTTTCACATGAAAAACTCGACGTATGCATGTTTTTGTTGCCATGCCGTACTGTAATTGTGTTGCAACGCCTACTGACAACAGTTGAGAAAGAAACTGCAGTGTGTAATATATTAAACTTAATATCAATTCTATGACGCCATAATTAATATGTGGGAAATGTTACAATATATTATACATGCATGTAAGGGTAGCTAACGTGAGTCGTCGGAACTATCCTTTTTACTCTACAGTGAGTATAAGAGAGTAACGAGAGTAAACAATAGCAACGAACATTAAAGAAACTAATCCGCCAAATAAGGGCAAAATTACACTACAAAATCGTTTGTTCAGGTCATATAATAATGTATATGAGCCGATTAATTCGACTTTTTGGTGTTTGGCCACGCTGGTTAAAGCCGTTTATATTGAATTTATAGAGTTTAGATTCTCAAAATATGTAAGTTATATATATATACCTCTTCGTCAGTAGGTTTAGAGACCGTGTACATTTGTTGTAAAAGTGGCCTGTTGAGGTATGAAACCACTAATTATTTTCCCCATAAGACACCAATGTTAAAGTGCCACATATTAATGATTTTGCTGCAACTTCAACTCAGATATGGATAATGCAGCAGTGTAATTTTCATAGGGAAAACTAATTTTCCTCTCGAAAGATCACAAGAAAAGGTGGGGGTCACAAGAAAGTTCTTGTATGTTTGCTAAACAGGTCAAGCTGTTTTCAGTGATGGTTGCTCACAAAGTGTAAGCATATAGTCGAAAGTTCGCAAATGTTCATAAGTGATCCAGTAAAACCTATTAATACGCTTCTTATACATACAACCACAAATCGAACAGAAATGGGCAGTTTTCTCCTACTTATAATGCCCATCAAAAAAGGAGGGATTACTTTTTATTATAGGAAATACATTCGACTACACCTCGGAGGTTTACACTACACCTCGGAGGTTTACAAGTAATTAAGGTTTACAAGTAATTAATAGTGGTAAACCTTGATGACGGGATAGGGACTTCAATTGTATCTGAGTTCCATCGACAATATTTGGGGAAATAGCACAGTGTGAGTGAGATATTACACACTTTGAGTGAAATGCAACTTGAATTTATATTTAACCCAATGATATGCTGAAGGGTCCCGGACGGAAGTATGCCGCAATCCTATGGGGCGCTGTATTACTTTTTGATACTAATCGAACAGAAATGGGCAGTTTTCTCCTACTTATAATGCCCATCAAAAAAGGAGGGATTACTTTTTATTATAGGAAATACATTCGACTACACCTCGGAGGTTTACACTACACCTCGGAGGTTTACAAGTAATTAAGGTTTACAAGTAATTAATAGTGGTAAACCTTGATGACGGGATAGGGACTTCAATTGTATCTGAGTTCCATCGACAATATTTGGGGAAATAGCACAGTGTGAGTGAGATATTACACACTTTGAGTGAAATGCAACTTGAATTTATATTTAACCCAATGATATGCTGAAGGGTCCCGGACGGAAGTATGCCGCAATCCTATGGGGCGCTGTATTACTTTTTGATACTAGTTGGTGATATCACCTATTCGAATCGGTGATATCACCTATTCGAATCAGTGATACCACTCATTTGAATAGGTGATATCACTGATTCAAAACGAAAGAGTGATATCACCTATTGAATGGGTGATATCACCTATTTGAATGAGTGATATCATTAATTCGAATATGTGATATCACTGATTCAAAACGAAAGGGTGATATCACCTATTGAATGGGTGATATCACTCACTCGTTTTGAATAAGTGATATCACTCGTATAGACAATTTCATCAATAGGTGATATCAAGCATTCAGAATAACCCGCCGATATCACCTATTTGAATGCGTGATATCACCTATTCGAATAAGTGATATCACCGATTCGAATAATTGATATCACCAAATGGTATAAAAAAGTAATACGCGCCCATACATTCCAAATTGGGCGACGATGGTAGTGATCGCTTACGTCATGAGAGAGGTCTAATCACGGTATTTCAATGTTAATAAAAATAAATTGCGAAGGCAATGCCAATTAAACATGTTGCATCCAATCTTTAAGATCCGATTTGAAATATTGCGAACATATAGCCTTGCAAAGACAGAAACTAGCAATTAAATGTGCAACAGGGTGCGGCTGACACCATGTGACATGTCGCGTATTGTATTGCTTCATCGATAGACAGAGAATAATTCTATAGCCTAAGGGGTATTGAAACACTAAGATAAGGGAGATCTTATATAATTAATATGTGTAATCCATATAGAAAATATGTCATATACTAATGAACCAGCTGTCATAACCTAAATGAACCAGCTATACGGATTGTTAAATTAGGGAGAGAACCGGATAATTATACGGATCATCACTATGCTATAAGTGTTTAATTTAACACATGAGCTGTTGTTGATTGTATTTTTATAATCCAAGGTTGAATACTGAATAGTATCTAGGCTAAAGTAGCATTCTTCAGCAGGTAATATGTATGGTTGGTAGCGCACGTACGCATTTTCAGTAGGTAATATAATTATGTATGGTTGGTAAATATATTTCGATGCGCACGTACGCCTTTCCCAATTCAAACATATTTTTTTTTCCAGATTTAAACAAGCACTTTTAACTGTTTTAAATGAAGAAAATCTCCAGGTAGTTCCTGCCATTAGATTTGCTCTTTCCCTGACCATGTGTGTTTGAATGAATGGTGTTTTATACCATTTTAAGCACATGTAAGGCTTTTGTTTTGTGGTTGAGGCAGACCACCTCATGTTTCCTGGGTAAAACCAGTACTGTATACCTACCGCCAACCGTAAGAATCGACACTGTCTCACTTGACAAGTCGAGCTCCCAGTGGGATTCGAACCCACAGCGGTGAGACCCATGACCCCGGCGAGTGCAAAAACAAATTTGTGCTAAAGAACTTATGTTATCCCGCTGAAATATAAATCTATCTGCCTTTACCATGTGCACATTGCAATATGTATATATATATTTGGAGACTTTTCTAAGTCTACACTTTTTGAAATCCAATAACTTTTTTATTGTTTGACCGATTTCTATAAAATTGTGCATGTAATAATGTAAACCGATTGTGCATATATCAAATTATGTACCTTAACATGAATATTTTCGATTATTTTTATTATAATATACATACATGAATTGTACCAATACATTTTTGGCCAATCCATACAAGAATAGGGTAAAAATAAAACCGTCTTAAAAAGTGTAGACTTAGAAAAGTCTCCAAGTATATATATATATGTTTCATAAGTAATTAACGAATATTGTTTTAATATTATTGTAAAAATACTAACCTCTATATAATTATGTCTTAGGATTTTTCGATACACATTATTACAAATGCATCGTCAACTAATGTGCTTGTACAATTTTATGTTAATATGTGAATGCCATTTTATTCTGCTTATATCAAGTACATATGTTATTATGTTATATTATATGATGCTATTAAAAGTTATCTTATCTTAGCTTTAATTTATCATTCACGTGGATGCTATACAGCTATATATTGAATTGAATTGGATTTTATAGGCGCACCAACAGCTAAGGTCATATATACAGCTATAGAAATGAAACATACATGTGTTAATGTTGATTCTAAGGATGAATACTGATTTGTTGTTTGTGTTAAAGGTCAGAGTGATTCCGTATTCATCTAATAAGGCTAATGTAGCGTTTGTCTCTAAATAATGCGGATTTTAATGTCTAGAATGGTATATGATAATGCTAAATACAACATAATGTCAATGATAAAGATTAGAGTGGCATTTGCTAAGATTGAACACTGCATAATGTCGATGATAAATCGTCGTCGTCATCGTCGTAGCAATAGTCGTAGTCGACGTCGTCGTCGTCGTCGTACTAGTCTTAGTACTTGTCGTAGTCGTCGTCGTTGTAGTTCTCGTCGTAGTCATCGTAATCGTCGGAGTCGTCGAAGTACTCGTCGTAGTCATCGTTGCCGTCGTAGTCATAGTAGTCGTCGTCGTAGTCGTAGTAGTAGTCATCGTCGTCGTCGTCGTAGTCGACGTAGTCGTCGTAGTCGTCGTAGTAGTAGTAGTAGTAGTAGACTACAGTAGTGGTGGTAGTTGTCGTTGTCATATCGTGGTCGTCGTAGTAGTCGTCGTCTTAGTCGTAGTGGTATTCGTAGTAGTAGTAGTAGTAGTAGCAGTAGCAGTAGTCGTCGTAGTAGTCGTACTCGTACTCTTTGTCTCCGTCGTAGTGGTCGTCGCAGTCGTCGTAGTCGTCGTCGTCATATTCGTAGTTGTCGTATTCGTAGTAGGTAATTAGTAGTAGTAGTAGTAGTAGAAATAGTAGTAGTAGTAGTAGTAGTAGTAATAGTAGTAGTAGTAGTAGTAGTAGATCAAGCTCATAATGTCGAAAGGACCAATGCTTCCGAGCAAAAGTAGTTATTTTTCAGCAAAAAAGAATAGAGGTAAACATTTGCGATATCAGCGGGAAAATGGAACATCCGTCACCTAATGGAGACAATCTTAAAGAAAGTCTTAGTCAAAATGTTATAATTGCAAAATTTACAAATTGTATTACTACGCTGTAGAAGCGGCATGATTGAACTGATCACGCGTTGATTTCATGACCCGTGATCACTATTAATCGAGTGGAGAAGATTTTTCCGAATCCGACTTTGTACAGATATGAATAATGTTGCTCCGAATTAATAAATGATGGAATACACAACAAATAAAAAAAATGTAAACAATTATAAAATTAGATGTATTTTTCTAAAAAGGATAACTCATACGGCCCATATTTCTATCCGGTGCAAGCGTCGGAATTTAATGATTACAATCTGATCCCTTCGAACTCAAGAAGACGCTTTCCGCCAGTTTTGTCAACAGGTCAGTGCATACAATGTTCATAAATGCACTTACACCAAGTACACTCAACAGAACTGTTCAATTTCCAAAGCCCCTAGTTCATAAGTGCTTTCAGCACTTTGATTTTGCATATCGTCACCGTGTTCTGGTTGAATGATCCTCTGGCCGAATTTCAACGAAACTGCGGGGATGATCAGTAACAACCCTAGTTGTGCATATCATCACCGTCTTCCGGCGGTAAGACTATTGGCGGAGTTATGACCCTTTAAAGGTTTTAATACACAAACTTTGTCCGGACAATTTCTCCTGAACCCCTGGCCGGATTTTGAAGACTCTTGGCAAGGTTGATCAGTATCAATATCGTCGCCGTGTTCTAGCTGAATGTTTTTTTGGCCGAGTTTTGGCCCTTTAAATGTTTTAATATACAAACTGTGTCGCGATTAGTCTCTTCTGAACTCATAGCCGGATTTCAGCAAAACTTTTTAGGGATATCAGTACCTTGCCTAGTTGTGCATGTCATCACCGTGTTACGGTTGAATGATTTTTGGCAGAGTTATGGCCCTTTAAAGGTTTTAGTACACAAACATTGTCCGGACTAGTTCTCCTGAACCCCTGGCCGGATTTCATCGAAACTGTGCAGGTATGATCAGTACCAAGCCTATTTGCGTATATCATCGCCGTGTTCCAGTTGAATGATTTTTGACAGAGTTATGGCCCCTTATACACAAAATTTATCTGGACTAGTTTTCGTGAACCCCAGGCTGGACTTGGCAGAAATGATCAGTACCAAGCCTTGTTGCGCATATCGATGTCGTCTTCCCCACCACAGACTCCATATAGCCAGTAGAGCGATACAGACCCTCCTGGACCTCTTGTTTTTCTATGTAAGTACTGACTGTTATGAGTGCGTGGCTTTCCATATAAGTTCTGATTGTTTTCAGTGCGTGGTTTTCCATGTAAGTACTGACTGTTTTAAGTGCATGGTTTTCTGTTTTGAGTGCATGGTTTTCAAGGTAAGTATACTGATTGTTTTGAGTGCGTGGTTTTCCATGTAAGTACTGATTGTTTTGAATGCATGGTTTTGTGGACTATGTAAGTACTGATTGTTTTGAGTGCGTAGTTTTGTGGACTTTGTAATTAGTACTGATTGTGTTGAGCGCGTGGGTTTGTGGACTATGTAAGTACTGATTGTTTTGAGTGCGTAGTTTTTTGGACTATGTAAGTATTGATTGTTTCGAGTGCGTGGGTTTGCGGACTATAAAATGTATTGATTGTGTTGGGTGTGTGCATGGTTTTCCATGAGTACTGATTGTTTTGAGTGCATGGTTTTGTGGATTGTTTTGAGTGCGTGGTTTTGTGGATTTTTTTGAGTGCTTGGTTTTGTGAGATTGTTTCGAGTGCGTGGTTTTGTGGATTGTTCCGGGTGCGTGTTGATTGTTTTGGGTGCGTTTTGATTGTTTTGAGTGCGTGGTTTTGTGGATTGTTTTGAGTGCATGTTGATTGTTTTGAGTGTTGTTTTGTGGATTGTTTTGAGTGCACGATTTTGTTTTGAGTGCGTGTTTTTTTTTTTATTGTTTTGAGGGATTGTTTTGCCTGCGTGGTTTTGTGGATTTTTTTGAGTGCGTGTTTTTTTGGATTGTTTTGAGTGCGTAATTATTGTTTTGGGTGCGTGTTGATTGTTTTGCGTGCGTGTTGATTGTATTGAGTGCGTGCTGATTGTTTTGTGTGCGTTGGTTTGTGGTTTGTTTTGCGTGCATGTTGATTGTTTTGAGTGTGTGGTTTTGTAGATTGTTTTGGGTGCACGATTTTGTTTTGAGTGCGTGTTTTTTTTATTGTTTTGAGGGCGTTGTGATTGTTTTGCGTGCGTGGTTTTGTGGATTTTTTTGAGTGCGTGTTTTTGTGGATTGTTTTGTGTGCGTGTTGATTATCTTGTGTGCGTAATTATTGTTTTGAGTGCGTGTTGATTGTTTTGCGTGCGTGTTGATTGTTTTGCGTGCATGGTGATTGCTTTTATTGCGTGTTGATTGTTATGAGTGCGTGCTGATTGTTTTGAGTGCATGGTGATTGATTTGAGTGCGTGTTGATTGTTATGAGTGCGTGTGTTTGTGGATTGTTTTGCGTGCGTGGTTTTGGGGATTGTTTTGAGTGCGTAATTTTGCGGATTGTTTTGAGTTCGTGGTTTTGAGGATTGTTTTGAATGCGTGGTTTTGTGGACTGCGTTCTGCGAATGCTACATTTGCTGTTCGACTTTTGCATCTACTTTTTTATAATGGACTTAAAGAAGAATAGAAGACTTTTTTCATCTGTGTGAATTCTCACTTTGAAGCATATCTATATTATAATATGCCAGCTGTAGCACATGTGAACGGTTTAACATTTCAAACAAATAAAACAATTTTATGGAATAATAAAATATGGAAAACTAAAAAACCAATAACAAACAAATATCAACAACAGATTGTCGAACGCTATTTTCACACATTATATATGTCACGTAGCTTAAGTATAACAACGTTGTTTTACAATAAATTAGTCATATATATACAAAAGTTTAAACTTCCGTTGATTGATGTTGATTAATTTAAAGACAACAACACTGAAGAGGTTTAAGTACAGTGTAGAGCATAACTTGGTTTTCAATAACAAAATGTTTTCGTATCAACTGGAGATAACATGTTTGAACCATGGGTCAATTCATGTCAATAACAAGTAAGGTAACCGCACGTATCGATACGGCCCTGTAACGGGGACACATACAGTTCACTAAAGTACCGACTTAAAACGCGCGAGGAATGAAACTCCAGTCTTCAAAAAAGCATTTGCCATAACGTTAAAGCCTCTATCCCGCCTAAAACACACAGTTTACAACAGGTGTACACCGTTTCTAAATCTACTAACGATATTAAAGTTATACTTACAAATGTTGCGAATTCGCTCTCTATAACTAGGCTACAATTTAAACGCCTAAACCTATAACTAGGCTACAATATAACGCCTAAACCGGCCAGGCAAAAGTGATCGTTGGCGAAGCGTCGAATTATGAGTTGCCAACTTTTAATTCCCTTTACGCATATTCAGTTGCGTGTATTTTAAGTATTCGTGAATAAATCTAGACTTTAATTGGCAGGTATGCATTATTGTATGCCCTCAACACAACGTTGAGTTTGGAAGATCGGTTTTGTTGCGAAAAATTGGCGGTTTAGTTTCTTTAACGGGTGAATTTGGACAAAAAAATAAGGAAAAAAAGGAAAAAAACGTATTGACATTTGCGACTTTTGAAATTGACTGATGGTTGCAAATATGTCTGATTTCTTTTATTTCCATTTGATCAAAATATATTGTTGCTATTCATAAACTATTGATAAACGTTTTTTTTAAAGTGATGACTATACTTAAACAGTTTCAATGTATTTTTTAAGTATTGCCCTTAAAGGGACATATGGAAATCTTGGACATATGAAAAACTCGCGGCGTCCCGTTAGTTTTTCTACGTATATTTGCGTTTGTTCAGTCATAATTATCAATTATCAGACAAGTATAAAGAAATATACTTTTGCATAGTACTAACTGTCGATTACATTTCATTAATATTGTATTCAAATAGTAGAATAACGAAGACAATTTTAAAACTCAAAATTGTATTTAAATATATGCAAGCAGATTTAAAGTAAAAAATAGATCGAGAGGCTATTAACATATTAATACTTGATAAATACTTCAAGATTGCAATGTGTCCCTTTAAGACATATTGTTCATTGTACGTTATGAAATAGGTAGAGCGACATTGACCTTAATTTTGAAATGTTTACAATTTAACCAGTGCACATTTCATTTAAGTTAATCTCCTTACTGTATACATACAGTTGTGTTTTCACTTTAATCGCAAAATTATGCACACTAACTGGACAGTTGAGTATATATTGATTATACTTTGTGTTGTGAAAGGTAAGTGAACTGTTTAATTTAAATGAATTGAATTTACACCTATTTCAACAGGTAATTATGTGTAAACATGTTTGTTTCACTGGCAGTGAAACTTTCAGTCAAGACAGTTTATATTAGTGTGTAGCAGTGAGATGTTCGACTTTATAGTGCTGTCATATTAGAACATAATAATCGTTCATGGGTATCCGGTGAAGATAGGGAATTCCATCCTGAGGCTCTGCCGAGGTTCCGATTAAAACACTTATATAGAAGATTGGAATTCTCTATCTGAACCGAATACCCATGATAGATTCTTCTTCTTGCATATCCAGGCATGTTGTGCGTTGACGCCGCCAGCTACTGACGTTCCTGCATACCGAATGTTGGTGCGCGCGTGACTTTTATCTCGACCATAGGCTGAGATGGAAATATCTAGCCCCGGTAAAATGACGGATTCCGGTATGAAAGAATACCAAGTCACATTCAAAGTATTTTGCGTGGCACCGGGGCGACCTGTCCTAGCACTGTTCTACACCGGGTCGACCTGTCCTAGCAATGTTCTACACCGGGCCGACCTGTCCTAGCACTGTTCTACACCGGGCCGAACTGTCCTAGCACTTTTCTACACCGGGCCGACCTGTCCTAGCACTGTTCTACACCGGGCCGACCTGTCCTAGTACTTCTACACCGGGCCGACCTGTCCTAGCACTGTTCTACACCGAACCGACTGTCCTAGCACTTCTAAATCGGGCCGACCTGTCGTAGCACTGCTGTACACCGGGCCGACCTGTCCTAGCACTGTTCTACACCGGGCCGACTTGTCCTAGTACTTCTACACCGGGCCGACCTGTCCCATGACTGTTCTACACCGGGCCAACCTAGCCTAGCACATCTACACCGGGCCGACCTGTCCTAGCACTGTTCTACACCGGGCCGACCTGTCCTAGCACTGTTCATCATCGGGCCGACCTGTCCTAGCACTTCTACACCGGGCCGACCTGTCCTAACACTGTTCTACACGGGACCGACCTGTCCTGGGCCGACCTGTCCCATGACAGTTCTACACCGGGCCGTCCTATCCTAGCACTTCTACACCGGGCCGACCTGTCCTAGCACTGTTCTACACCGGGCCGACCTGTCCTAGCACATCTACACCGGGCCGACCTGTCCTAGCACTGTTCTACACCGGACCGACCTGTCCTAGCACTGTTCTACACCGGGCCGAACTGTCCTAGCACTTTTCTACACCGGGCCGACCTGTCCTAGCACTGTTCTACACCGGGCCGACCTGTCCTAGTACTTCTACACCGGGCCGACCTGTCCTAGCACTGTTCTACACCGAACCGACTGTCCTAGCACTTCTAAATCGGGCCGACCTGTCGTAGCACTGCTGTACACCGGGCCGACCTGTCCTAGCACTGTTCTACACCGGGCCGACTTGTCCTAGTACTTCTACACCGGGCCGACCTGTCCCATGACTGTTCTACACCGGGCCAACCTAGCCTAGCACATCTACACCGGGCCGACCTGTCCTAGCACTGTTCTACACCGGGCCGACCTGTCCTAGCACTGTTCATCATCGGGCCGACCTGTCCTAGCACTTCTACACCGGGCCGACCTGTCCTAACACTGTTCTACACGGGACCGACCTGTCCTGGGCCGACCTGTCCCATGACAGTTCTACACCGGGCCGTCCTATCCTAGCACTTCTACACCGGGCCGACCTGTCCTAGCACTGTTCTACACCGGGCCGACCTGTCCTAGCACATCTACACCGGGCCGACCTGTCCTAGCACTGTTCTACACCGGACCGACCTGTCCTAGCACTTCTAAATCGGGCCGACCTGTCCTAGCACTGTTCTACACCGGGCCGACTTGTCTTAGCACTTCTTTACAGGGCCGACCTGTCCTAGCACTGTTCTACACCGGGCCGACCTGTCCTAGCACTTCTACACCGGGCCGACCTGTCCAATGACTGTTCTACACCGGGCCGACCTATCCTAGCACTTCTACACCAGGCCGACCTGTCCTAGCACTGTTCTAAACCGGGCCGGCCTGTCCTAGCACTCCTACACCGGGCCGACCTGTCATAGCACTGTTCCACACCGGGTTGACCTGTCTAGCACTTCTACACCGGGCCGACCTGTCCTAGCACTGTTGTACACCGGGCCGAACTGTCCTACCACTTCTACACCGGCCCGACCTGTCCTAGCACTGTTCTACACCGGGCCGACCTGTCCTAGGACTGTTCTGCACCGGACCGACCTGTCCTAGCATTTCTACACCGGGCCGACCTGTCCTAACACTGTTCTACACCGGGCCGTCCTGTCCTGGGCCGACCTGTCCCATGACAGTTCTACACCGGGCCGACCTGTCCTAGCACTGTTCTACACCGGGCCGACCTGTCCTAGCACTGTTCTACACCGCGCCGACCTGTCCTAGCTCTTCTACATCGGGCCGACCTATCCTAGCACTGTTGTACACCGAGCCGACCTGTCCTAGCACTGTTATTTACAGGGCCGACCTGTCCTGGCACTGTTCTTTATACATGCCAGTCCTAGAACTAGCCGTTATATGCTTATCGACAAGCAAGGGAGCCATTAGTATCAGTTTGTTGTGACCTGGCACGGAGTCGAACCGACGACCTCCCGCATGCGAGGTGGGCGCTCTATCACTAAGCCACTTTTTAAGCCATCGCTGCGGGCTGAAACCGCCAAGATAGGGGGAGGGAGACGGGGCAGCGGCGGTGGTAGGTGGTGGAGGACAAACACATAGAATTCCGGGAACACTGCTCTACTCTTACTCTCTAACATATTTAAAGTGCTCCAATGATAGACCCCGATAGACCGGATCGCCAGATTTAAGTCCCTATCAGTCCCTAAACGAACATTAAACACAATACATTGAACAAACTTAATATTGCCTCACCTGGGTATATGGATATAATTGAAAAAGAACAAGAATATAATTAAAGATATGAAACCATTCAATTGACATATTTGCTGATGATTTGATTTGCAAAAAAGCTGTATAAAGTTCAACACCTTCAAAACCAAAAGTCACAATTTGAAAATGGATTCCATCAGCTCAGCACCGGGCTCTCATTGGCACAATTGACACAGTGTAGTCCTGGGGATGTTGTTGTAGAATGAGGGGTGCATTAGATGAAGATGTTGCCCCTATTTAAGGCTGCTAGAACCATGGCTGAACATGGACTTCTGCAATGAAACTTTGAGTAAATATGTGAACTGATTTGTTTCATACGACAGATTATTGAATTAAATTTATGCCTCGTTTGTTTTCAAATTATATCCATAAAACCCAGGCGACAAATGATTCATTTTGTTCAGTGTATGTTTAGTTGTGTGACCGTTGCATGCCGTCTAAAATGTCATGTAGTAGACCTTTTAATCAAAGTACACTTTGTTACACGAAATTCATACATGTTGAAGTTTCGCTTATAATAGCCAAGCCATTTCAGTATTGTGTTTAATGTTAAGAGATTGGAACGTTTAAAACCTAAGTTTGCTCACCTGTTTGAGCCAAATGCGCATTATGTCGATAATGAAACTTTAAGGGGTAATCATTGGTGTGTTCGGTACTGTTTAAACCTTCTTTCCGAAAGGACAGGTCTAATGCTTAGCATTAGCATATTAAACATACAATATATAGCGGAAATACCCATTATGCGTTTCTTATTCCTTTCAGTATATTCATATGGTGACCCTCGATCCAGGGATCATATGATTTACTAGCTTATAGTCCTCTACCACGAGTGTTCATATGGTGACCCTCGCTCCAGGGGTCATATGATTTACACTGCAATTTATATTAGCTTATGCTCCTCTACCACGTTTGTTCATATGGTGACCCTCGCTCCAGGGGTCACATGATTTACACTGCAATTTATATTAGCTTATGCTCCTCTACCACGTTTGTTCATATGGTGACCTTCGCTCCAGGGAACACATGATTTACACTGCAATTTATATTAGCTTATGCTCCTCTACCACGTTTGTTCATATGGTGACCTTCGCTCCAGGGGTCATATGATTTACACTGCAATTTATATTAGCTTATGCTCCTCTACAACGTTTGTTCATATGGTGACCCTCGCTCCAGGGGTCACATGCTTTACACTGCAATTTTTTAACTTATGGTCCTCTACCATGTTTGTTCATATGGTGACCTTCCCTCCAGGGGTCATATGATTTACACTGCAATTTATATTAGCTTATGGTCCTCTACCACGTTTGTTCATATGGTGACCCTCGCTCCAGGGGTCACATGCTTTACACTGCAATTTATATTAGTTTATGGTCCTCTAACAATTAAGCCTAAAATAAAATGGTTTTTTGCCGCTAACCTGACCGACCCTTTGTCATAGCATACAGGTGCTATTAATCTTATACTACTCTTTTAGTATTTAAAATAAATGTTAAGTCCAAGTATTAAAATATTTTCCAATTAGAAAAGGAAGGAGAAAAAACAAAAAACCTACATGCCTACCATATTTTTTTGCAATACGTTAGCGGAAACAAACCATTATATGTTTGGCCTTAGGTTCAAATGACTTATGGTCCGACACCAAGTATATGTAAACGTTTCTAATTGAAAAAGGAATCCAAATTATTATTGATTACAGGCTATATCATTTGGAATCATAGACAAAACCTAAGATAATAGGGACATTTATTATAATATTAGCAAACTCCATACCAAATACAAGAAAACCATCCCTAATTTCAATACATTTGAAAACAGTTTGAAAAAGAGAAAAGAACGTGAAGACGTTATAGTACCGAATAGAAATAAACTAGAAACACATTAATTCAAAACAGTCTGAATATATTTTTGAGAGTCTGAGAAATGCCTGTTGATAATGATATTGAATCTATTTTGAATGTAGTGCTTGCCTTTATTTTAAAGGTATATACCAGGAAACACAACATCGGTGCACATGTTGTGACATGCCATACAGTATAAATATAACATTGTAAAGTATATGTTTCTTTTGCTTTTAAGTTCCCTATATTCTCTATCTAATACTTTAAAGTCATTGAAAATCATTGACATTTTCTCCTCGTTTATTCATACCAAACCCTAGCTTTACAGGCCTGCCAAAACTGTTTAACCCAAAATCCTGAGATTTTTAATTTTAAGAATTAAAGCGCGCGAAGAACATTTTTAAATGGAAATTTGGAGCGCGCGACTTCATTTTCGGATTTTTTTTTTTAAAGCGCAAATTTAAATTATATATGCTATTAATACAAGTTGATGCATTGTTTGACAGTTATATGAAATAATAAATTGATGCATTGTTTGACAGTTATATGAAATAATATATTCAGTCAGTGCATTACACGGATGACCCCCATTGATTCGACACGTGTAAATACTCATCTGACTAGCAAGCGTAACAGGACCAAATCGGTAAAATGTGAAAATATAGCTGTTTAATCATGAACATTTTGTTTTGATGCAAAATCCGGAGATTGTACATTTAAATCCGGATATCCGGAGAGCGATTGAAACATCCGGAGAATCAGGATTTTTTCCGGAGATTTGGCAGGCCTGGCTTTACATAACTATAATACAATGTATAGAAGGAATTTGATAATGTTGTATCATGTATTAACTTGGGTGCATAGTTACTTATAGCGTGCATCACTCGTATTGTATTGCAATGATGTGTTGTGTACTATGTTTATTTATTACATTTCCATCGGTGAAAGATTGCGATTTCTCAGTGAAAGAATGTTCATAATCGCTAAATATTATTAACTAACTCCGAACACAAAAATAACTAACCGTGACGCTGAGTTATGACGTCAATAACGTGGTGCTGACGTCGACGTCATCCGCGAATAATTTCGGTTAAAATTATGTACAAACTGATTGAAAATGTAATAAACTGATTATTTAACTGCTGTGTTGGATTATAAAGAAATCCTTCACTCGATGGTAGACGTATTTGGTTTTTTCAAAAAATGCGCTCGTTCGTGAAAAGAACCACACGTCTACCATCTCGTGAAGGATTTCCCTATAATCGACCCCAGCAGTTAAATAATCTCTATGTATTGTAAACAGATAACAGAGTATATTTAGACGATTGTGAAGGTTAACTTGACCATGGCGCATTTTCTTATTTTTATCATTTGCATTTATTTATAGTTTATGTATATGTTATCCTCGCAATTCGATTTGCTTTTAGATGTATATTCAAGGACAGTTTCTCCATTCAACTTTACTTCAAACACCAGCACTGTCGAGTCATTTACCAGCATTACAGAGGAGCATGCAACAACTACAGCATGTGGCAATGAGAACCACACTGACTCGAAGTACAAGTCGAACGCAAAACCCTGGTACGTGTTGGTGATCGTTATAGCCTTATGCTCGATGACTTCCTTGATATGCCTGCGGTTATATGGGAGGAGAAGACTACAGCAACAACGATGTAGAGCCCTCCGCAACGGAAACAATCATCTATGTCCGGTCTATTCACGTATGTATATATATATCGTATGTATAAATATATATATATATATATATATATATAAATAAAGACTCTCATGTTAATTTTTTTAACTCCGCCTTTCGGACTTACATCCTTCGTCAGGGCTAATTTATTACTCATTCTATACAAATAAAACGGACGAGATGTCGTTGTGGGCTCGTCATAACGTCGCGTGTAATGGAGCGCTATTCCTTCAGACTGACGCCATATGGCCGGTATGTTCGCAGCTTACTCTTCCATAAACTCCAGGAAGAAAAATCTGTGACTTTCATACCTCTCAATCTTCTCCCGTATCTTCCGCAGTGGGGATATTTCCTTCACATTCACGTCCATTATATGTAACCTTGCGTTATTGCCGTTTAAAAAAAATAAAGACTCTAAGTTAAATTGTTCAACTCCGCCAAGCTTTCGGACTTACGTCCTTCGTCAGGGCTAATTTATTACTCAATGTATACAAATAAAACGGACGTGACGACGTTGAGGACACGTCATCAGGTCTCACACCTCTAGTATCTCCCTGAAAATTCACGGACCTAGAGACAAAAGGAAAACAGAAAATAATTCTATTTTTTCTCAATTTTAGGCAATTTTTAATTTGAAAAATAGTTTTTTCTTGTCTTTAGCATACATCTGCAGTGTAAAAGACAGATGATACAGCAAATCCCATGTTGATATGAGGTTTCATTCAAATTTCAGAATTGTTTGACCGAAGCACCACATATTCAGCTAGATAGTGTATGAATTTTGTATTTTCCATAGGGTTCACAAAACATGAGCGAGAAAAAAAACCAACCTGGCTAACTTATGTATTTTATTGTTTTAAATTACTGGTCTTGGCTATACTGAAGATATTAAACCAACAACAATGTCTGCTGCCCTGCTTTGAAGCTCAGATGTTGAAAAAGGCTGTACAGTAACCCTATGGGAAAATTAATTGTGGTATTCCTTCAGATAGAGAGGTATATATATAAATATACATTAAAGCTACTGACGCTATATTTAAACTAGAACTAAGATATTAATAGGAATAAGTCACGAGTGCAATTTAAATGTTGACGAACATCCGTAAAGCTGGTATGTAGGCAAGATTTTGCTGTGTAAAATATCACATTTTTATATAGCCTTCGTACAGGTAACACTGATATGTCTTCCGATTATATTATACGTCATAAAGAAAATTGACGCCCGGAGTTGGATTTGAACCAGTGGTACCATATGTCTATATAGTAAATGATGTTCTGCATTAAATCTGATCGCCTAAATAGCAGAATTCGAATAAACACACACTTTCAAAGCGGCATGCGATTTAAATATAGCGTCCGTAGCTTTAATCACTTAAAATTACCATATGACAAAAGCTTCGCAACATTTAACCCATGCGTTGAATTGTTAATAAACATACTATGTGCATATAGGTAACGTAAACATATTTGGCTTGCACATATAAACAAAGGACACTTATATGTTATTGAGTAATTAAACCATTGGGCGTTCCAGTAGGGACAAAGTCATCTGACATTTTACCTAGTTATGTGGTTATTGCTTTTATTTCGGCTATTTCTGTTTAATTTTGAGTAAATAAAATAACATTAATATTGTATTGGTAATTCTAATAGCAACTTATAAAATATGTTACTATATAAAATATGCTACAATATAAAATATGTAACTATATAAATAATGCTACTATATAACATATGCTACTGTATAAAATATGTTACTATATAAAATATGCTACTATATAAAATATGTTACTATATAAAATTATAAAATATGTTACTATATAAAATAGTGCTTGCAATTAAAACTAGAACTATCACTGAAGGTGATGAACACCACCGCTTTTTGCTCTAGCCGATGATGGGCAAAATTAAAAATAATAAACGTGTAAAATATCTGTTAATTTCTGAATGTGAAAGAAATTCTAATTAAAACAAAGGTCCATATTTCTGTAAAACAAAATTGCAGTATCGAAAAGCCAGTAATGCAGACACGCGTCATATTATCATCACGTGTAAACTTTATGTTAGGTGTAATAACAATCCATGAAAAGTGTTAAAGTGAAAGCCACAAGAAGTTCATTATGGAGTGAAAAACTCTAAGTCAAATAAAGGGCCGTTATTGAGTAATGAATTAGGCATCAATAATTTGGGATGTAGAAGGACACAAGGTAATCAGCTGTTACGCGTACATGAAGTTTGGGAACAATCAATTTGAAAATGTGCGAGAAAAAATGTGTTAACAGGTCATTATACAATATTAGAGTGGAAAATTCTAAGTCAAACAAAGGACCATACTTCTGCAATAAATTAGGCAATCAATGATGGGTGAATGTACAGGGAAATAAGGTCATCAGTTATTATGTGTACATGAAGTTTGGGAACAATCAATTCGAAAATGTTTGAGAAAAAATGTATTAACAGGTCAATATACAATATTAAAGTGGAAAATTCTAAGTCAAACAAAAGGCCATAATTATAAAATAAATTAGGCAATCAATGATGTGTGATGTGGAGGGACATAAGGTCATCAGTTGTTATGAGTATATGAAGTTTGGGAACAATCCATTTACAAGTGTTTGAGATATGCAAGTATTAAAAATGTGTTACGCGACGCGACGGGACAACAGATGTGTACGCAACGGGATGCGTTGGGAGGCGAAGGGACAAACATGTGTTACGCGACGGGACGTTACGGACAACGCTTTGTTAAAGCGGGGGTATAATAAAGACAATTTAAAAACCAGCTCAATTTAGAATCAGATCTTCAACAACAAACACTTACTAATCAGACAAACCACTATGTATATTAAGAAAACAAAACATAATTATATTTTCTTTATTTCAGACAATACTGCAAACGATGATTCACCACCTCCTTATGAGCAATGTGTCTCCTACACAGACCCGCCTCCTTACGACCAACTTCCTCCTCAATATCAGATGTTTGCAAGCAGCAAGGACACTAACAACAAAGACACTAACAACAAAGATGCTAACAACAAAGATGCTCTCACACCTGTAACAAGCCATGGCAGATATTCGTGAGGAAATGTGTCACTCAAGCAAGAATTATCATGCTGAATCAGATGTATGAAGGGTGAAACGATGTCAATCATGAATGAACTAAACCCATTGCCACCAATCAGTCAGGCCACCTGGCCACGGACACCATTTGCGATAACAGCTTCAACGTGTATTGTGTAATGCCTTACTATGTAAACATCGGTAGTGGAGATTCTAGACATGCGAAAACTATGTACCACTTTGCCATTAGGTAAACGCAATGACGCAACATGCGTGAGAGCAATGTGTTTGTTTATTCTTCACAGTTATTAAGAGTTAAACCTAAATGACAACATTGGGCGAGAAACTGCAATGTGTTATACGTTACCTTGAAGACCAACTTAAGGATATAATTCGCGTACCATGTTTGGATCAACCTCCGCGCAGTTATAGATAGATCTTTATTTCCAATTTCCAATAGGCTTAAAAGCCCATGAGGATACAAAATACAATTACAAAGCATGACAACAGTGTAGTTATTACAAACAATACAATAATAGTTATATTTTA
This sequence comes from Cyrtodaria siliqua, assembly GCA_037043455.1. NCBI lineage: Eukaryota > Metazoa > Mollusca > Bivalvia > Adapedonta > Hiatellidae > Cyrtodaria > Cyrtodaria siliqua. The sequence continues at coordinate 22,497 of JAWPHD010010999.1, read as the reverse complement.
GCCAATTATCCCTGCCACCACACAAATCACTTGACGATAGCTGAGGCCATGTGATAACAAAAAATGGCGATACATTAGGTAATGTAGGTACAGCAAACTCTTGCCGTCACCAACAGACAATTGGCAATAACATCATATGTTGAAAATATTCGACCTGTTTTGGCTTGGGTGTAATCTCTTTGTTAACTTTATACACATAGCTTCTGTAATGTTCTCAACGGAATACATGTTTGTTTACAAGTAACCAAGTAACCGGTGTGCATATTAGCTAAAATTGATTTTTTTAAAATAAATAAATTAATTTTGTAACCAGATGCCTTGTTCACACTATTTTCCAATTTTATGAACAAAGCAAGTTGAAATATTGACCTAAAAAGTATTTAACCAAACGATTAAACTTAGCTGGATTTCAGCTATAAATTTGTGTGGTGGCAGTAGTTACTGTAACAGAAAGGGGAAGTAACCACTGCGGGGAGTTAGTGTTTGGATATATAAGCACCAATACAATAATGCAAATTAAGCTCAGTGGAATCGCCGGAGCCATTCTGTAACTCTACAGTTATGTTATTACACGAGTGCAACACGATAGTGACAAACATTAATCTGCCAATGATTTCAGTTCTACTCTAGGACACCATTTGTTGGAAATGCGACGATGTGCAATACATGTACATTTTTGTAGTTTTTTTTCTATTTCTTACCATGACATTATTGAGTTGTACATATATACATGCTTCTAGTTATTAATTAATATATTGTCTTGTTTGCATTTTGTGAATGCTACAGAAATGCTACAATTTCTGTTAGATTTGTGTAATGTTGTATCTTAAGTATACTCCTCAAATAATTTAAGGACCTTGTTTTGATTTTTGTCATTTTTAAAGTGTTGTTATATTTACTGTCTTTTCGCAATTTTTATGTTTATTTGTATTTTTTTTAAAGATTATTATGTGACGCACATATATCCACTTTTTATACGCATATGAAATCCGGAATATTAAAGATTATATACTTAACTGTTCTTTTTTTGTGGTCCTTAAATTTTTTCGAGGAAATATTACACCTCATTTGGAATATAACCATATTTGAATACTGAATAGTATAAACATTAGCCTAGGTTTGTATTGCATTCTTCAGAGGATGATACATTACAAATTATTTTCACCGTTCATGTCTGCCTTTTCAAACTCAACCAAGACATTTTAAGACAAAATGTCCTCTACTTAAAAGGACACACGGCAATCTTGGATGTTTTTAAGAATGCACGGCGTCCCGAGTCAGAATATTTGAAAATCATCATTTATAATTATTTGAAATGTCCAAGGAAACACTGTTTTTGCATATTGCTATATGTTGATTATTTAAAACGTAAAAGCAAGTATTTCATTAGTTGTGGTTTGGTGTACTTTTTTTCTAAGAACAATGTTTATCGACAAAGTTTTGTAACTAGTACAGCTTACTTGTTCTTCATAAAAATAAAGTTTAAATAAAGTTTAAAGTATTAAATACTGCTATTCCTTAGATACTGTTCAATATACCATAGGGGGCGTCCGTGGCCGAGTGGTAAGAGTCTCTGACTTGCAATCACTTGCCCCTCACCGCTGTAGGTTCGATCCCTCAGGGGCATCGGAATCTGTATGTGAGGAAGCTATCCAGCTGGCTTGCGGAACGTCAGTGGTTCTACCCAGGTGCCCGCCCGGGCACGAAAATGCCCGGAGGGGCACCTGGGGTCTTCCTCCACCAGTAGAAGCTGGAAAGTCGCCATATGACCTTAGCTGTTGGTGCGACTATAAAATCCAATTCAATTCAATTCAATATACCATTGCTTTTCAAAGAGAAAACTACTTGAGCCTCAGTTTATATACCTGATCTTATCGGTCATGCAGCAAGTTAGCAGTAAATAAGCAAGCTTTTCATGTCTTTCAAATGATCATTTAGCGTTGGGAAATAGAGTACCTATGTCGGAAATAGAGTACCTATGTCGGAAATAGGGTACCTATGTCAAAAGGACGACGAACGAAGAGTGGTCATTGGAGCTCAAAGTTTCATTTTGAATATCCCTCGTATGTCTACATCATTATACAGTAGTGATTAATTGAGCTAAACTAATGTAAACAAACATGTCATTAACATGTTTTAGATTAAAGGGACACACGTCAATCGTGCTTTATTTTGACACAAAAATTAGTTTGAAAGCACGAGCTTTCCATGCTGCTATAGTGAAAGATAAGCCTTATAACAGTTTTATAAGAACACTATTACATATTTCCGGTAAAGGTAAATAACTCGCCAAAAAAAATCTAACTTGTTCAAGTTTAACACACTTATTGTTGTTTTAACTCACCTTATGGACGGAAGAACACAAGAAGACACTAGAAGATGTTTTATTTGTTTTGATGCGCCTCACGATTGCAGTGTGTCCCTTTTAGGTAACTCTGTTTAATATATATTTTTTAAAGAAACTCACCCGCCGAATAACGGCGAATTTACTCTATTCAGGTGTTCATGTCATATACTAATGTATATGTGCCGCTTAAAAGTATAGTTTTTCACCGGTTCTTAAAATATCTGTGATTGAATATGCGTAAAATGAATTATGAGTTGGTAATACAATAAAATTCGACCTCCAGTTTTGGGGTTTGGTCTGGCTGGATAAAGCCATTTATTGTATGTCTAAAGCGTTTGGATTTTCAAAATATGTTAGTTATATGTATACCACGTCATCAGTAGGTTTAGAAACGGCGCACATTTGTTGTGCATTTGTTGTCAATTTTGGCTGTGGTTGGCGGGATAGCTACTTTAACTTGTTTATTGCCTTCTTAGGGACAACCTAAATACCGTGGATGATCACGTCGTTTTGCAACGTAATACAAAGCTCTAGAGGAAACCCAATTTTCTTGTAGGTACCTTACGATATGAATATTATCAGATCCTAGTGTGTGTATGCAGTTTGCATGACTATATCTACATAAAGTACGAGTGTCAATAAATATAATATAAAATCGTGCAATCAAAGTATACCCTCCTTGCATCGGTCATAAATTACTATGTAATTTAAAAGAGCGAATTTTAGAGGTGTCAACGAAGAGGAAACCGTCCGCTGAATAAGGAGCGTATATGAAGTAGATATAAATAGTAATGGCTGAATTAGAGTATCAACCTTTAAACAATCACCAGGTTGAAATTCCAATGCCTCCTTATCTCCAACACCCTATCAGAATGACAAGACACATGCACCCGAATTCTCTCATACAAATTCATACAAATGCAAACTTCTACAAATTTTCTTTTTTTCCCCATACAGTCACATTATGGAATTCGCTTCCTCATAGTATTGCTGTCCTGCCAAACATAGATCTGTTTAGGCAGTCAGTCAGCCAGTTAAATCACCATTGAGATCCGGAAGTTGTTGTTTTTAAACTCTTTTTATTTCTTCTATTAACACTCCTTTATTTCACTTATTCACTTAGATAGTCTTATCTATCTACTTTTAGCTTTTCTCACTATTCTCACAGACAAACGCACTTTTTCCTGCTTAAAATACCCGTAAGGGGAGTATAGCAGTATGAACAGATAGAGATAGATAGACAATACCATTACATATAATGTAGACAAGCAGTGTTAGCTTTGACAGATTGTCGTGAACTGTATAAACTCAAATGTACATTAATTATGTGTCACGTATGTATAAAAACTGTTGTTTTTCAAACTATTGTATCAACAGATACGTCATATGTCATACTTGGGTAAAGCACCCATTCGAAGCAACATTGACCTAAATAGTGTACTGCGATGTTTACAACGTTAGTGTCATTAGCTCTACTATAGGATAGCGAGTTGTCCGTCATCCGTCGTCCATCCGTCGTCCGTCGTCTGTCCGTTAACTTTTACCTCATTAAGACGATAGGGCCCCCAGCTTTTCCAAACTTTAACAGATTGTTAATATCTATGAAAGCTCGGACAAGTTAAACAAGAGGGCCATGATGGCCCTATATCGCTCACCTAAGTTATTTGAACCAATAGAAGAGGGCCATGGCCAAGAGGGCACTAAAGCGGTCATCTGAGTACTGGCACATTATCGAACTTCTTCGAAATCTTATGGTCATATACAATCTGTGCAAGTTTGGTTAAGGTTGTTCAAGAAATGTGGGCTCTGTTGTGTATAACAACATTGATATAGACAGTTTAAGACACTGACAAAGTTTGGTAAAGATCAAATATAAAATGAAGGTGCTAGAGAGTAACACATTGGGCAGAGCCAAATGTGACCCCAGGGCTACATGTAATATATGAGAGCTGTGTGCTTTGTGGTTTTAGAAAAGAAGTTTTTCCCTATACAAGTCTCTGTAAAACGGGACCACTGGGGCGGGGCCAAATGTGAACCCAGTGTCACTATTTGAAAAAACTTGGTAAAGGACCATAAGAGTGTAGTAAATGCAAATTATTAAACCTCTGGCTCTTGTAGTTCCAGAGAAGAAGACTTTACTGTGTTTCCTATATAAGTCTATGTAAAACTGTGACCCACGGAGTGGGGTCAAATTTTACCCCAGGGTCATCATTTGAACAAACTTGGTAGAGGACCATAACCTAACAGTAAATGCAAAATATTAAACCTCTGGCTCTTGCAGTTTCAGAGAAGATTGTTTTTTTCCTATATATATAAGTTTATATAAAACTGTGACCCCCGGGGCGCGGCCAAATTTGACACCAGGGTCACCATTTGAACAAAATTGGTAGAGGACCATGAGCTTATAGCAAAAGCAAAATATTAAACCTCTGGCTCTTGCAGCTTCAGAGAAGAAGATTTTTTAAGTTTTTCCCTATACATGTCTATGTCAAACTGTGACCCCGGGGCGGGGCCAAATGTGACCCCTGGGTCATCATTTGAACAAACTTGGTAGAGGACTATAAGCTTATAGCAAATGCAAAATATTAAACCTCTGGCTCTTGCAGTTTCAGAGAAGAAGATTTTTTAAGTTTTACCCTATACATCTCTATGTAAAACATGTGACCCTTGGGGCGGAGCCAAATGTGACCCCAGGGTCACCATTTGAACACACTTTGTAAAGGACCATAAGCTTATAGCTTATAGTAAGCTTATAGTAAATGCAAAATATCAAACCTCTGGCTCTTGCAGTTTCCGAGAAGAAGAATTTTTTTTTTAAAAAAAATCCTATACAAGTTTATGTTAAACTGTGGCCCCCGGGGCGGGGACAAATTTGACCCCAGGGTCACCCTTTGAACAAACTAAGTAGAGGACTATAAGCTGATGCTACATGTAATACATGAGAGCTCCGTGCCATGTGGTTCCAGAGAAGAAGATTTTTTTTCAGTTTTTCCCTATACAACCCATATTTAAAACTGTGACCCCCGTGGCGGGGCCAAATGTGACCCTGGGTCACCATTTGAACAAACTTGGTAGAGGACCATAAGCTTATAGCAAATGCAAAATATTAAACCTCTGGCTCTTGCAGTTTCAGAGAAAACGATTTTTTAAGTTTTTCCCTATACATGTCTATGTAAAACATGTGACCCTTGTGGCGGCGCCAAATGTGACCCCGGGGTCACCATTTGAACAAACTTGGTAAAGGACCATAAGCTTATAGTAAATGCAAAATATCAAACCTCTGGCGCTTGCAGTTTCCGAGAAGAAGATGTTTAAATAAAAAATCCTATATAAGTCTATGTAAAACTGTGACCCCCGGGGCGGGCCAAATTTGACCCCAGGGTCACCATTTGAACAAACTTAGTAGAGGACCATAAGCTGATGCTATATGTAATACATGAGACCTCTGTGCCTTGTGGTTTCAGAGAAGACGGCTTTTTAAAGTTTTTTCCTATACGTCTATATGAAAAACATGCAAAATCTCAATATACAAACTTTGGACCCCCGGGGCATGGCCATTTTTGACCCCGTGGACGTCATTTGAACAAACTTGATAGCCTAGACATTTGCGATCATTTTAAAAGAAAAACTGTTGAAATCTGTCCAGCGGTTCCTGAGGAGAAGATGTTTTAAGGTTTCAATTATATATAATAATGGCGGCCATCTTAGATGTCCTGCTGACCTAATTTTAACAAATCTAAAAAGCTTTCATCTAAGGATCATCCACGTGAAGTTTGGTCAAAATTGGCCAAGCAGTTTCTGAGGAGAAGTCGTTTGAAGCAAAAGTTAACGACGACGGACGACGGATGACGGACGAAGAGTGATCCCAATAGCTCACCTTTGAGCCGTCGGCTCAGGTGAGCTAAAAATGTATTATATCATTTCATCATGCCAATTAGTATTATTGATTTATTAAACTAGCCGAGGCCTTGAGGTTTCCCAGCCAAACTATTCCACCAACAATGATTAAATCGATTCTTTTATGGGGCCTAGTTTAGTGCGTACATGCATTGGATATGCAACTGAAACACGTTATGATGGTTTTACTGTATATAACTGTATTTGGACTGGCTCTCATGTTTCTTCCAGATAAGCTCCAGTCCTTGCTATGGTCGCTCTAGGCGGCTATACGGTATGATAGACGTTGGTTGAGCGGAGTTCAATTTCCTTCTATAATTTAAAGGCCTACTAGGGTTTACGATAGAAAATAAAGGTACGAGTACATTACGAATTAAAATGGATTTAGGAGTTCAATTTCCTTCTAGAATTTTAGGCCGACTAGGGTTTACGATAGAAAATAAAGGTATGAGTACATTACGAATTAAAATGGATTTAAGTTTTACCAAACTCGTTCTATACTAGATGTATACGCGTTTTGTTAATATATTTTTTTTCTTTCTGTTATTTAGAATATATATTTATAAGTTACGGGAAGATTTTGTTTTGTCTCGTTTATCGAGGGGTGAACGCGAAACTAGCGTAACTATACTATATATGAAGAAAAATATACGATAGTTTCACGTTGACATATTGATATATGTATGGTTTCTACGCGGATATATTTCCCATCTGCATTTAAAGCAAACCACAAACTTCCTTATGATTATCGGCATTTTATAGTAGAGAGGGCAGATCACCCACTTATTTATGGGTAAAGCCAAATGCTGTATCCCTCCCGCAATCCGTAAGAATCGACATTTTCTCACTTACAAGTCAAGCTCCCAGTGGGATTCGAACCCGTGGAGGTGAGAGGCGAGAACGTTTCAAATGCATTGTCTTGACCCTCTCGACCTAAACTAAGTGTTTCTTTTTTACATAACAATACTAATGTTGTTGTGTCCCTTGGAGTGAAACATATCATGTTATTTTTTTCAAAAATGTCACTGGTATAATAAAATGATATAATGCAACTGATTTTTTTAGAAATAAAACTATTTACAACATCCGTTGGCATGCGAAAAACAACAACACTCAACGTCAAAATGTATTTTTGCCATCTGTGTTCAGACCAGTGGAACGTTAAACTATTGTTTTCAACATATTAAAGTAAAATAAGACAATTATATGTACGAACTTAACATACCTAACTGTAACATTGCTGCCGATGAAAACTGACGTTGCACTAGTGGAACCTAACGCCGTAATCGACGCCTTTTTTTAGTCCCCAACCGGTCCCGGGGTAGGTGGTGGTGGTGGTGGTGGTGGTGTTGGCACCCTCTCCGTCCGTCCGTCCGTCCGTCCGTCCGTCCGTCCTTCCGAAATGCGTGTCGCGTACCAAAAAAACGTCACTGTGGCATTGACCTTGACCTGTGACCTCTGCCATAGAAAATGCTTGTCCGGACCGTATTTTCAATACTATAACACTTAGAGATACCAAACTTGATATTTGAATACATCTCTGGATAGCGGTGTGTCGCATACCAAAATAAGGTCACAGTGACTTTGACCTTGACCTGTGACCCTATCATAGGAAATGTTCCGAGAATGCTTGTCCGGGCCATATTTTCAATACTGTAAGACTTTGCCAAACTTGGTATGTGGATACATCTTGGGATAGTGGTGTGTCGCGTACCAAAATAAGGTCACTGTGACCTTGACCTTGACCTGTGACCTCTGTCATAGAAAATGCTTGTCCGGACAGTTTTTTCAATACTTCAACACTTAGAGATACCAAACTTGGTATGTAAATACATTTTGGGATAGCGGTGTGTCGTGTACCAAAATAAGGTCATTGTGACCATGACCTTTGACCTCTGTCACAGAAAATGCTTGTCCGGACCGTTTTTTTCAATACTATAACACTTAGAAATATCAAAATTGATACTTGAATACATCTTGGGATAGCGGTGTGTCGCATACCAAAATAAGGTCACAGTGACCTTGACCTTGACTTGTGACCTCTGTCATAGAAAATGTTCCGAAAATGCTTGTCCGGGCCATATTTTCAATACTATAAGACTTTGCCAAACTTGGTATGTGGATTAATCTTGGAATAGTGTGTGTCGCGTACCAAAATAATGTCACTGTGACCTTGACCTGTGACCTCTGTCATAGAAAATGCTTGTCCGGACCATTTTTTCAATACTACAACACTTAGATATACCAAACTTGGTATGTGAATACATCTTAGGATAGCAGTGTGTCGCGTACCAAAATAAGGTCACAGTGACCTTGACCTTGACCTGTGACCTCTGTCATAGAAAATGCTTTTCCGGATCGTATCGTCAATACTATAACACTTAAAGATACCAAACTTGGTATGTGGATACATCTTGGATTAGCGGTGTGTCGCGTACCAAAATAAAGTCACTATGACCTTGACCATGACCTGTGACCTCTGTCATAGAAAATGCTTGTCCGGACCGTATTTTCAATACTATAACACGTAAGAGATACCAAACTTGGTATGTGAATACATCTTGGGATAGCGGTGTGTCGCGTACCAAAATAAAATCACTATGACCTTGACCTTGACCTGTGACCTCTGTCATAGAAAATGCTTGTCCGGACCGTATTTTCAATACTATAACACTTAGAGATACCAAACTTGGTGTGTTAATACATCTTGGGATAGCAATGTGTCGCGTACCAAAATAAGGTCATTGTGACTTTGACCTGTGACCTCTGTCATAGAAAATGCTTGTCCGGACCGTATTTTCAATACTATAACACTTAGAGACACCAAACTTGGTATGTGAATACATCTTTGGATAGCGGTGTGTCGCGTACCAAAATAAGGTCATTGTGACCTTGACCTTGATCTTTGATCTCCATCATAGAAAATGTCTGGGAAATGTTTGTCTGGGCCGGTGGGGGACTATGGATTGCCCTGCAATTCTTGATGCTCTTGTTTAAACTGAATTCGTTCACGTTAACGTCCCTCGTAGACTCAATACGATAAGCTTGCCAATAATGTGGGCACTGTTTGCAGTAAATGTATAAAACTATATATGTTTAGTGGGTGATTGATCAAATCCATTCTACCGGTTTTATATAATAGCATATATCCCATATTTTCTACTAAATATCAGGCACTGGTAGATGGTGCAATTTTTAATACGGAGTTAATTCACATGTATCGTAAATCACGTTAACATTAGCCATTGTACTCAAATGTAAAGGAAGTCTAAAAGGCGGTCAGTCAATATAACGCAAAGCGCATGCATTCCAAATAATACAAGGCGCATTCAATTAATATAATACAAATCATGTAATGGATGTATCATACATCACTCAAAACCACCCATACAGGCTGTAACGAATACACCAGATGACGAATACACGTATCACGAATATGGGGTAGCGAATACGAATACATATTCACGAATACAAAAATCACATCGATACTTGAGGTTACTGTTACCATTTACAGTCTAGTCAATGACACTGCCGTTAGTGCCCCTTGTATTTAAAGTTTAAAGTAATGTATTTTCTTTTAGGATGATTTGCATTTTAACAGGCTATAAACAAACAAAAACATGCTATAACAGTGCATCTTTTATTCCAATAAATTAGTAAAGTAAATTAAAACACTAACTAGTCGTCAACTTCAAACATTTCAGCCCTGGCTGATGGATCACTGTACTCGGCGTAGTGGTGTCAGTTAATACTTCGCGTTGTGTACTTAAATAATAACGATCCTTTCCATTTTAATGACAGTTTTAATATGCGTAATTACAACATGGCTGACATAAAGAATAGCCCCTTGAACTCATTCCCAGTCTCTAACCGAATCTCTCTGCTCTCTGCCAATCTCTGATCTCTGCAGCAGTATTTATTCAAGAATTCTGACATTTCTGAATTCCAACTAATACCAACCCGTGCATTCTTGTTTGTACCAATTGCCAATCATGTTACTTATAAAACAAGTAATTTTAATTCCTCACGCCAAATACACTTATAACTATGAAAATAGTGTTCATATACTATCAAACGTATTGCAACATGTTAAATGCAAGTTTCACATCTGCGTGAGGAAATGTTCTACACATGCCAGTGTTAGTCATTGTTCAGTGCATTTATGCACAATTCCAACGACTTTGATCTTAATGATCAATTTATGTTGGAGAAGCTCAGACATCTCCTGTTTAAGTTTAAGCTCGTGAGAAGCTGCTGAGTTTTTGTAAAAAAAGACAACAATCCGTCGAATGTGGACAATAAGTTCTTTCACATCATAAACTTTCAGGGTAACATGGGCAAAATATTATACATGTGGGGACAATTCTGCTTCCTTCACAGCCAGGCCCATGTTGGCAGCACTGTCAGAGGTCACTGGCTGAACACTGTGGGGTCTTTGCAGCTGTCACTCTGTTGATGCACTCTTCAAAACTGCAGCAATATTAACACCTGTGTGGGACTCATGTAGTGGTCTAGTATGCAGCACCTTATTTTGAAGAGTCCAGTTTTGATCGATAAAGTGGGTGGTGATCATCACATAACTGTCCATTCATCTGTAGTCAACGAAACTGTCTGTGCCTTTCGGAGATTTACTTTAAAGTTGTTGTACTACTTCACTATTTAACTGTGGAATAACCTTATTGCTGAAAGTTGCTCTTGACGCACTGGTATATTTCGGATCTAAATGATTAACCATCTTTCTTAACGCCTTACTATCAATAACATAATATGGTCCCAGGTCTGTGGCAATGTAGATGCCAACATCTAAGCTAACTGCAGGCTTAGTTCCCCTATATGCAGAGGTTGAACTCTATTTGAGGTGTTTTGCATGAGTAGCTGAAAATTAAAAACAGAAAGCAATTAACATGTCGCCAGTTGTCAATCATTTATCCATTTCAACCAATCAAACCAGAACGATACCTCCGACAAACAACAGCACGTGTATAAAGCACGTGCAGCTATGTTATATAAACTATTGTCAATATACTCCGACATCAACAATAGGGCGGAGATAACTAAGTACTGGCGACATGTCAATTACTATATAATAATTTTTTTATAATTAATAACACAATTATGCCAAAACTATACCAATCTCTTAAGTGGCAAAAAGATAAAGAAGCCATGGATCACAAGACAGTCAGATCCCACATCCGAAAACGAAATCGATTGTTCAAAAAAATGAAGTCAACCAAAAGCGAGTCAGACATCAGAAAATACAAGGAAAGCAAAGGTTGTACAGAAGGCAGAACGTCAATCTTTCTGGTCCTATATAAAAAACATCATTGAATGACCTAGTCGACATCACAGCATGCGACTACTTATCCCATCCACAGCTAGGACCAGATCTGCGCATTCAAAGAAGTACAGACGGTTTTCAACTTCTTCAGATGTCTACAAACACAGTTTCTTCCCCAGGACAGTACCTCGGTGGAACTATCTTCCAGTCACCGCGGCTGAGACTCCCTCCTTGGTATCCTTTAAGAGGGAGCTATCCACTCTCTCCTACTAAGTCTGGGCCCATTCCTGTTGCCAAGTAGGCCATCGAGCTAGAGCTAAGCCGGCGGGGACATATGGGCCCTGGTACCGCCACGGAAGCCGGATTGGTTTAGTACTCGACGGGTGAAAAGCGATTGGAAAACACTTTCTTCGTTCTTTCATTTTATTATGTATACCCCACCCCAAACCGTATTATTATACATTCGGTCCGTGTGTTATGTCTTATTTATTTCTTTATTTTACTTCTATCTACCTATCATCTCTTTTATTTCATCTTCTTAACAGTACTAGTGAAGTCACTTCCGTACACTGCTCCCTCAATACATTGAACATTGTCAATTTAATGTACACTGCTCCCTCAATACACTGAACACTGTCAACTAAATGTACACTTCTCACTGAATACATTGAACACTGTCAACTAAGTGTAGACTGCTCCGTGAATACATTGAACTTTATCACTTAATACAGTGAAAATTGTCAACTAAATGTATACTGCTCCCTCAATTCATTGAACATTGTCAACTAAATGTATACTGCTCCCTCAATACACTGAAAACTGTCAACTAAATGTACACTTCTCACTGAATACAGTGAACATTGTCAACTAAATGTATACTGCTCCGTGAATACATTGAACTTTATCACTTAATACAGTGAACATTGTCAACTAAATGTATACTGCTCCCTCAATACAGTGAACATTGTCAACTAAATGTAGACTGCTCCGTGAATACATTGAACTTTATCACTTAATACAGTGAACATTATCAACTAAATGTACACTGTTCCCTCAATACATTGAACATTGTCAACTAAATGTATACTGCTCCCTCAATACAGTGAACATTGTCAACTAAATGTACACTGCTCCCTCCATACAGTGAACATTGTCAACTAAATGTACACTGCTCCCTCAATACAGTGAACATTGTCAACTAAATGTAAACTGCTCCGTGAATACAGTGAACATTGTCAACTAAATGTACACTGCTCCCTTAATACAGAGAACATTGTCAACTAAATGTAAACTGCTCCCTCAATACATTGAACATTGTCAACTAAATGTACATTGCTCCCTCAATACAGTGAACATTGTCAACTAAATGTAGACTGCTCCGTGAATACGTTGAACTTTATCACTTAATACAGTGAACATAGACAAATAAATGTACACTGCTCCCTCAATACAGTGAACAGTGTCAACTAAATGTAGACTGCTCCGTGAATACATTGAACTTTATCACTTAATACAGTGACCATTGTCAATTAAATCTACACTGCTCCCTCAATACATTGAACATTGTCAACTAAATGTACACTGCTCCCTCAATACAGTGAACATTGTCAACTAAATGTAGACTGCTCCGTGAATACATTGAACTTTATCACTTAATATAGTGAACATTGTCAAGTAAATGTACACTGCTCCCTCAATACAGTGAACATTGTCAACTAAATGTACACAGCTCCCTCAATACATTGAACATTGTCAACTAAATGTACACTGCTCCCTCAATAAAGTGAACATTGTCAACTAAATGTAAACTGCTCCGTGAATACAGTGAACATTGTCAACTAAATGTACACTGCTCCCTCAATACAGTGAACATTGTCAACTAAATGTACACTGCTCCCTCAATACAGTGAACATTGTCAACTAAATGTAAACTGCTCCGTGAATACAGTGAACATTGTCAACTAAATGTACACTGCTCCCTCAATACAGTGAACATTGTCAACTAAATGTACACTGCTCCCTCAATACAGTGAACATTGTCAACTAAATGTAGACTGCTCCGTGAATACATTGAACCGTATCATATAATGCAGTGAACATTGTCAACTAAATTTACACTGCTCCCTCAATACAGTGAACATTGTCAATAAATGTACACTGCTCCTTCAATACAGTGAACATTGTCAACTAAATGTACACTGCTCCCTCAATACAGTGAACATTGTCAACTAAATGTACACTTCTCCCTCAATACAGTGAACATTGTCAACTAAATGTAAACTGCTCCGTGAATACATTAAAAATTGTCAACTAAATGTACACTGCTCCGTGAATACATTGAACTTCATCATTTAATACAGTGAACATTGTCAACTAAATGTACACTGGTCCCTCAATACAGTGAACATTGTCAACTAAATGTATACTGCTCCCTCAATACAGTGAACATTGTCAATTAAATGTACACTGCTACCTCAATACAGTGAATATTGTCAACTAAATGTACACTGCACCGTGAATACATTGAACGTTATCACTTAATACATTGAACATTGTCAACTAAATGTACACTGCTCCCTCAATACAGTGAACATTGTCAACTAAATGTAGACTGCTCCGTGAATACATTGAACTTTATCACTTAATACAGTGAACATTGTCAACTAAATGTACACTGCTCCCTCAATACAGTGAACATTGTCAACTAAATGTGCACTGCTCCCTCAATACAATGAACACTGTCAACAACATGTACACTGCTCCCTCAATAAAGTGAACATTGTCAACTAAATGTACACTGCTCCCTCAATACAATGAACATTGTCAACTAAATGTACACTGCTCCCTCAATACAGTGAACATTGTCAACTAAATGTACACTGCTCCCTCAATACAATGAACATTGTCAACTAAATGTACACTGCTCCGTGAATACATTGAACCGTATCATTTAATGCAGTGAACATTGTCAACTAAATTTACACTGCTCCCTCAATACAGTGAACATTGTCAACTAAATGTACACTGCTCCTTCAATACAGTGAACATTGTCAACTAAATGTACACTGCTCCCTCAATACAGTGAACATTGTCAACTTAATGTACACTTCTCCCTCAATACAGTGAACGTTGTCAACTAAATGTAAACTGCTCCGTGAATACATTAAACATTGTCAACTAAATGTACACTGCTCCGTGAATACATTGAACTTCATCATTTAATACAGTGAACATTGTCAACTAAATGTACACTGCTCCTTCAATACAGTGACCATTGTCAACTAAATGTACACTGCTCCCTCAATACAGTGAACATTGTCAACTAAATGTAAAGTGCTCCGTGAATACAGTGAACATTGTCAACTAAATGTATACTGCTCCCTCAATACAAAGAACATTGTCAACTAAATGTACACTGCTCCCTCAATACAGTGAACATTGTCAACTAAATATAGACTGCTCCGTGAATACATTGAACTGTATCACTTAATGCAGTAAACATTGTCAACTAAATTTACACTGCTCCCTCAATACAGTGAACATTGTCAACTAAATGTACACTGCTCCCTCAATACAGTGAACATTGTCAACTAAATGTACACTGCTCCCTCAATACAGTGAACATTGTCAACTAAATGTACACTGCTCCCTCAGTACAGTGAACATTGTCAACTAAGTGTAAACTGCTCCGTGAATACATTAAACATTGTCAACTAAATGTACACTGCTGCGTGAATACATTGAACTTAATACAGTGAACATTGTCAACTAAATGTACACTGCTCCCTCAATACAGTGAACATTGTCAACTAAATGTAAACTGCTCCGTGAATACAGTGAACATTGTCAGCAAAATGAACACTGCTCCCTCAATACAGTGAACATTGTCAACTAAATGTAAACTGCTCCCTCAATACATTGAACATTGTCAACTAAATGTACACTGCTCCCTCAATAAAGTGAACATTGTCAACTAAATATACACTGCTCCCTCAGTACAGTGAACATTGTCAACTAAATGCACACTGCTCCCTCAATACAGTGAACATTGTCAACTAAATGTACACTGCTCCCTTAATACAGTGAACATTGTCAACTAAATGTACACTGCTCCCTCAATACAATGAACATTGTCAACTAAATGTACACTGCTCCGTGAATACATTGAACCGTATTATTTAATGCAGTGAACATTGTCAACTAAATTTACACTGCTCCCTCAATACAGTGAACATTGTCAACTAAATGTACACTGCTCCTTCAATACAGTGAACATTGTCAACTAAATGTACACTGCTCCCTCAATACAGTGAACATTGTCAACTTAATGTAAACTGCTCCCTCAATACATTGAACATTGTCAACTAAATGTACACTGCTCCCTCAATACAATGAACATTGTCAACTTAATGTAAACTGCTCCCTCAATACAGTGAACATTGTCAACTTAATGTAAACTGCTCCCTCAATACAGTGAACATTGTCAACTACATGTACACTGCTCCGTGAATACATTGAACTGTATCACATAATGCAGTGAACATTGTCAACTAGATGTACACTGCTCCCTCAATACAGTGAACATTGTCAACTAAATGTACACTGCTCCCTCAATACAGTGAACATTGTCAACTAAATGTACACTGCTCCCTCAATACAATGAACATTGTCAACTAAATGTACACTGCTCCGTGAATACATTGAACCGTATTATTTAATGCAGTGAACATTGTCAACTAAATTTACACTGCTCCCTCAATACAGTAAACATTGTCAACTAAATGTACACTGCTCCTTCAATACAGTGAACATTGTCAACTAAATGTACACTGCTCCCTCAATACAGTGAACATTGTCAACTTAATGTACACTTCTCCCTCAATACAGTGAACGTTGTCAACTAAATGTAAACTGCTCCGTGAATACATTAAACATTGTCAACTAAATGTACACTGCTCCGTGAATACATTGAACTTCATTATTTAATGCAGTGAACATTGTCAACTAAATTTACACTGCTCCCTCAATACAGTAAACATTGTCAACTAGATGTACACTGCTCCCTCAATACAGTGAACATTGTCAACTAAATGTACACTGCTCCCTCAATACAGTGAACATTGTCAACTAAATGTACACTGCTCCCTCAATACAATGAACATTGTCAACTAAATGTACACTGCTCCGTGAATACATTGAACCGTATTATTTAATGCAGTGAACATTGTCAACTAAATTTACACTGCTCCCTCAATACAGTAAACATTGTCAACTAAATGTACACTGCTCCTTCAATACAGTGAACATTGTCAACTAAATGTACACTGCTCCCTCAATACAGTGAACATTGTCAACTTAATGTACACTTCTCCCTCAATACAGTGAACGTTGTCAACTAAATGTAAACTGCTCCGTGAATACATTAAACATTGTCAACTAAATGTACACTGCTCCGTGAATACATTGAACTTCATCATTTAATACAGTGAACATTGTCAACTAAATGTACACTGCTCCTTCAATACAGTGAACATTGTCAACTAAATGTACACTGCTCCCTCAATACAGTGAACATTGTCAACTAAATGTACACTGCTCCCTCAGTACAGTGAACATTGTCAACTAAGTGTAAACTGCTCCGTGAATACATTAAACATTGTCAACTAAATGTACACTGCTGCGTGAATACATTGAACTTAATACAGTGAACATTGTCAACTAAATGTACACTGCTCCCTCAATACAGTGAACATTGTCAACTAAATGTAAACTGCTCCGTGAATACAGTGAACATTGTCAGCAAAATGAACACTGCTCCCTCAATACAGTGAACATTGTCAACTAAATGTAAACTGCTCCCTCAATACATTGAACATTGTCAACTAAATGTACACTGCTCCCTCAATAAAGTGAACATTGTCAACTAAATATACACTGCTCCCTCAGTACAGTGAACATTGTCAACTAAATGCACACTGCTCCCTCAATACAGTGAACATTGTCAACTAAATGTACACTGCTCCCTCAATACAGTGAACATTGTCAACTAAATGTACACTGCTCCCTCAATACAATGAACATTGTCAACTAAATGTACACTGCTCCGTGAATACATTAAACTTCATCATTTAATACAGTGAACATTGTCAACTAAATGTACACTGTTCCTTCAATACAGTGAACATTGTCAACTAAATGTACACTGCTCCCTCAATACAGTGAACATTGTCAACTAAATGTAAAGTGCTCCGTGAATACAGTGAACATTGTCAACTAAATGTATACTGCTCCCTCAATACAAAGAACATTGTCAACTAAATGTACACTGCTCCCTCAATACAGTTAACATTGTCAACTAAATATAGACTGCTCCGTGAATACATTGAACTGTATCACTTAATGCAGTAAACATTGTCAACTAAATTTACACTGCTCCCTCAATACAGTGAACATTGTCAACTAAATGTACACTGCTCCCTCAATACAGTGAACATTGTCAACTAAATGTACACTGCTCCCTCAATACAGTGAACATTGTCAACTAAATGTACACTGCTCCCTCAGTACAGTGAACATTGTCAACTAAGTGTAAACTGCTCCGTGAATACATTAAACATTGTCAACTAAATGTACACTGCTGCGTGAATACATTGAACTTAATACAGTGAACATTGTCAACTAAATGTAGACTGCTCTCTCAATACAGTGAACATTGTCAACTAAATGTAAACTGCTCCCTCAATACAGTGAACATTGTCAACTAAATGTAAACTGCTCCGTGAATACAGTGAACATTGTCAACAAAATGAACACTGCTCCCTCAATACAGTGAACATTGTCAACTAAATGTAAACTGCTCCCTCAATACATTGAACATTGTCAACTAAATGTACACTGCTCCCTCAGTACAGTGAACATTGTCAACTAAATGCACACTGCTCCCTCAATACAGTGAACATTGTCAACTAAATGTACACTGCTCCGTGAATACATTGAACTGTATCACTTAATGCAGTGAACATTGTCAAGTAAATGTACACTGCTCCCTCAATACATTGAACATTGTCAACTAAATGTACACTGCTCCCTCAATACAGTGAACGAACAGTGTCAACTAAATGTAGACTGCTCCGTGAATAAATTGAACTTTATCACTTAATAGAGTGAACATTGTCAACTAAATGTATACTGCTCCCTCAATACATTGAACATTGTCAACTAAATGTACACTGCTCCCTCAATACAGTGAACATTGTCAACTGAATGTAGACTGATCCGTGAATACATTGAACTTTATCACTTAATAGAGTGAACATTGTCAACTAAATGTATACTGCTCCCTCAATACATTGAACATTGTCAACTAAATGTACACTGCTCCCTCAATACAGTGAACATTGTCAACTAAATGTACACTGCTCCCTCAATACAGTGAACATTGTCAACTAAATGTACACTGCTCCCTCAAGACAGTGAACATTGTCAACTAAATGTAAACTGCTCTATGAATACATTAAACATTGTCAACTAAATGTACACTGCTGCGTGAATACATTGAACTTAATACAGTGAACATTGTCAACTAAATGTACACTGCTCCCTCAATACAGTGAACATTGTCAACTAAATGTACACTGCTCCCTCAATACAGTGAACATTGTCAACTAAATGTAAACTGCTCCGTGAATACAGTGAACATTGTCAACAAAATGTACACTGCTCCCTCAATACAGTGAACATTGTCAACTAAATGTAAACTGCTCCCTCAATACATTGAACATTGTCAACTAAATGTACACTGCTCCCTCAATAAAGTGAACATTGTCAACTAAATATCTCCTCAGTACAGTGAACATTGTCAACTAAATGCACACTGCTCCCTCAATACAGTGAACATTGTCAACTAAATGTACACTGCTCCGTGAATACATTGAACTGTATCACTTAATGCAGTGAACATTGTCAACTAGATGTACACTGCTCCCTCAATACATTGAACATTGTCAACTAAATGTAAACTGCTCCCTCAATACATTGAACATTGTCAATTAAATGTACACTGCTCCCTCAATAAAGTGAACATTGTCAACTAAATGTACACTGCTCCCTCAATACAGTGAACATTGTCAACTAAATGCACACTGCTCCCTCAATACAGTGAACATTGTCAACTTAATGTACACTGCTCCGTGAATACATTGAACTGTATCACTTAATGCAGTGAACATTGTCAACCAAATGTACACTGCTCCCTCTATACAGTGAACATTGTCAACTAAATGTACACTGCTCAATCAATACAGTGAACATTGTCAACTAAATGTACACTGCTCCCTCAATACAGTGAACATTGTCAACTAAATGTACACTGCTCCCTCAATACAGTGAACATTGTCAACTAAATGTACACTGCTCCGTGAATACATTAAACATTGTCAACTAAATGTACACTGCTCCGTGAATACATTAAACATTGTCAACTAAATGTACACTGCTCCCTCAATACAGTGAACATTGTCAATAAATGTACACTGCTCCTTCAATACAGTGAACATTGTCAACTAAATGTACACTGCTCCCTCAATACAGTGAACATTGTCAACTAAATGTACACTTCTCCCTCAATACAGTGAACATTGTCAACTAAATGTAAACTGCTCCGTGAATACATT
Source organism: Cyrtodaria siliqua (assembly GCA_037043455.1). Classification (NCBI taxonomy): domain Eukaryota; kingdom Metazoa; phylum Mollusca; class Bivalvia; order Adapedonta; family Hiatellidae; genus Cyrtodaria; species Cyrtodaria siliqua. The sequence continues at coordinate 2,303 of JAWPHD010010999.1, read as the reverse complement.
AAAAATTGTCAACTAAATGTACACTGCTCCGTGAATACATTGAACTTCATCATTTAATACAGTGAACATTGTCAACTAAATGTACACTGGTCCCTCAATACAGTGAACATTGTCAACTAAATGTATACTGCTCCCTCAATACAGTGAACATTGTCAATTAAATGTACACTGCTACCTCAATACAGTGAATATTGTCAACTAAATGTACACTGCACCGTGAATACATTGAACGTTATCACTTAATACATTGAACATTGTCAACTAAATGTACACTGCTCCCTCAATACAGTGAACATTGTCAACTAAATGTAGACTGCTCCGTGAATACATTGAACTTTATCACTTAATACAGTGAACATTGTCAACTAAATGTACACTGCTCCCTCAATACAGTGAACATTGTCAACTAAATGTGCACTGCTCCCTCAATACAATGAACACTGTCAACAACATGTACACTGCTCCCTCAATAAAGTGAACATTGTCAACTAAATGTACACTGCTCCCTCAATACAATGAACATTGTCAACTAAATGTACACTGCTCCCTCAATACAGTGAACATTGTCAACTAAATGTACACTGCTCCCTCAATACAATGAACATTGTCAACTAAATGTACACTGCTCCGTGAATACATTGAACCGTATCATTTAATGCAGTGAACATTGTCAACTAAATTTACACTGCTCCCTCAATACAGTGAACATTGTCAACTAAATGTACACTGCTCCTTCAATACAGTGAACATTGTCAACTAAATGTACACTGCTCCCTCAATACAGTGAACATTGTCAACTTAATGTACACTTCTCCCTCAATACAGTGAACGTTGTCAACTAAATGTAAACTGCTCCGTGAATACATTAAACATTGTCAACTAAATGTACACTGCTCCGTGAATACATTGAACTTCATCATTTAATACAGTGAACATTGTCAACTAAATGTACACTGCTCCTTCAATACAGTGACCATTGTCAACTAAATGTACACTGCTCCCTCAATACAGTGAACATTGTCAACTAAATGTAAAGTGCTCCGTGAATACAGTGAACATTGTCAACTAAATGTATACTGCTCCCTCAATACAAAGAACATTGTCAACTAAATGTACACTGCTCCCTCAATACAGTGAACATTGTCAACTAAATATAGACTGCTCCGTGAATACATTGAACTGTATCACTTAATGCAGTAAACATTGTCAACTAAATTTACACTGCTCCCTCAATACAGTGAACATTGTCAACTAAATGTACACTGCTCCCTCAATACAGTGAACATTGTCAACTAAATGTACACTGCTCCCTCAATACAGTGAACATTGTCAACTAAATGTACACTGCTCCCTCAGTACAGTGAACATTGTCAACTAAGTGTAAACTGCTCCGTGAATACATTAAACATTGTCAACTAAATGTACACTGCTGCGTGAATACATTGAACTTAATACAGTGAACATTGTCAACTAAATGTACACTGCTCCCTCAATACAGTGAACATTGTCAACTAAATGTAAACTGCTCCGTGAATACAGTGAACATTGTCAGCAAAATGAACACTGCTCCCTCAATACAGTGAACATTGTCAACTAAATGTAAACTGCTCCCTCAATACATTGAACATTGTCAACTAAATGTACACTGCTCCCTCAATAAAGTGAACATTGTCAACTAAATATACACTGCTCCCTCAGTACAGTGAACATTGTCAACTAAATGCACACTGCTCCCTCAATACAGTGAACATTGTCAACTAAATGTACACTGCTCCCTTAATACAGTGAACATTGTCAACTAAATGTACACTGCTCCCTCAATACAATGAACATTGTCAACTAAATGTACACTGCTCCGTGAATACATTGAACCGTATTATTTAATGCAGTGAACATTGTCAACTAAATTTACACTGCTCCCTCAATACAGTGAACATTGTCAACTAAATGTACACTGCTCCTTCAATACAGTGAACATTGTCAACTAAATGTACACTGCTCCCTCAATACAGTGAACATTGTCAACTTAATGTAAACTGCTCCCTCAATACATTGAACATTGTCAACTAAATGTACACTGCTCCCTCAATACAATGAACATTGTCAACTTAATGTAAACTGCTCCCTCAATACAGTGAACATTGTCAACTTAATGTAAACTGCTCCCTCAATACAGTGAACATTGTCAACTACATGTACACTGCTCCGTGAATACATTGAACTGTATCACATAATGCAGTGAACATTGTCAACTAGATGTACACTGCTCCCTCAATACAGTGAACATTGTCAACTAAATGTAC
>JAWPHD010010998.1:0-87789 GCA_037043455.1 Cyrtodaria siliqua | reverse complement strand
TTTGTTATGGTACTAAGACATTAATTGGGTTATAAACTGTATCTTTGTTATGGTACTAAGACATTAATTGGGTTATATAACTGTGTCTTTGTTATGGTACTAAGACATTAATTGGGTTATAAACTGTATCTTTGTTATGATACTAAGACATTAATTGGGTTATATAACTGCGTCTTTGTTATGGTACTAAGACATTAATTGGGTTATATAACTGTATCTTTGTTATGGTATTAAGACATTAATTGGGTTATATAACTGTGTCTTTGTTATGTACTAAGACATTAATTGGGTTATATAACTGCGTCTTTGTTATGGTACTAAGACATTAATTGGGTTATATAACTGCGTCTTTGTTATGGTATTAAGACATTAATTGGGTTATATAACTGTGTCTTTGTTATGGTACTAAGACATTAATTGGGTTATATAACTGTATCTTTGTTATGGTATTAAGACATTAATTGTGTTATATAACTGTATCTTTGTTATGGTATTAAGACATTAATTGGGTTATATAACTGTATCTTTGTTATGGTATTAAGACATTAATTGGGTTATATAACTGCGTCTTTGTTATGGTACTAAGACATTAATTGGGTTATATAACTGTGTCTTTGTTATGGTACTAAGACATTAATTGGGTTATAAACTGTGTCTTTGTTATGGTATTAAGACATTAATTGGGTTATATAACTGTATCTTTGTTATGGTACTAAGACATTAATTGGGTTATACACTGTATCTTTGTTATGGTATTAAGACATTAATTGGGTTATAAACTGTGTCTTTGTTATGGTACTAAGACATTAATTGGGTTATATAACTGTGTCTTTGTTATGGTACTAAGACATTAATTGGGTTATATAACTGTGTCTTTGTTATGGTACTAAGACATTAATTGGGTTATATAACTGCATCTTTGTTATGGTACTAAGACATTAATTGGGTTATACACTGTGTCTTTGTTATGTACTAAGACATCAATAGGGTCATAAACTGTGTCTTTGTTATGTGCCAAGACATTAATTGGGTTAAAAACTGTGTCTTTGTTATGTACTAAGACATTAATTGGGTTATACAACTGTCTTTGTTATGTACTAAGACATTAATTGGGTTAAAAACTGTGTCTTTGTTTTGTGCCAAGACATTAATTGGGTTAAAAACTGTGTCTTTGTTATGGTACTAAGACATTAAATGGGTTATAAACTGTGTCTTAGTTTGTTATGTACTAAGACATTAATTGGGGTTATATAACTGCGTCTTTGTTATGGTACTAAGACATTAATCATGTTATATAACTGCATCTTTGTTATGGTACAAAGACATTAATTGGGTTATAAACTGTCTTTGTTATGGTACTAAGACATAAGACATTAATTGGGTTATACACTGTGTCTTTGTTATGGTACTAAGACATAAGACATTAATTGGGTTATAAACTGTGTCTTTGTTATGGTATTAAGACATTAATTGGGTTATAAACTGTGTCTTTGTTATGTACTAAGACATTAATTGGGTTATAAACTGTGTCTTTGTTATGGTACTAAGACATTAATTGGGTTATAAACTGTATCTTTGTTATGGTACTAAGACATTAATTGGGTTATATAACTGTGTCTTTGTTATGGTACTAAGACATTAATTGGGTTATATAACTGCGTCTTTGTTATGGTACCAAGACATTAATTGGGTTATATAACTGCGTCTTTGTTATGGTACTAAGACATTAATTGGGTTATATAACTGCGTCTTTGTTATGGTACTAAGACATTAATTGGGTTATACACTGTGTCTTTGTTATGTACTAAGACATCAATAGGGTCATAAACTGTGTCTTTGTTATGTGCCAAGACATTAATTGGGTTAAAAACTGTGTCTTTGTTATGTACTAAGACATTAATTGGGTTATACAACTGTGTCTTTGTTATGTAATAAGACATTAATTTGGTTATACAACTGTCTTTGTTATGTACTAAGACACTAGTTGGGTTACATAACTGTGTCTTTGTTATGTATTAAGACATTAATTGAGTTATACAACTGTCTTGTTATTTACCAAGACATTAATTGGATTAAAAACTGTGTCTTCGTTATGTACTAAGACATAAATAGGTTTATACAACTGTCTTTGTTATGTACTAAGACATTAATTGGGTTATAAGACTGTCTTTGTTATGTACTAAGACATTAATTGGGTTACAAGACTGTCTTTGTTATGTACTAAGACATTACTTGGGGTAAAACTGTGTCATTGTTATGTACCAAGACATTAATTGGGTTAAAAACTGTGTCTTTGTTATGTACCAAGACATTAATTGGGTTATAAGACTGTCTTTGTTATGTACTAAGACATTAATTGGGTTATAAGACTGTCTTTGTTATGTACTAATACATTAATTGGGTTATAAGACTGTCTTTGTTATGTACTAAGACATTAATTGGGTTATAAGACTGTCTTTGTTATGTACTAAGACATTAATTGGGTTATAAGACTGTCTTTGTTATGTACTAAGACATTACTTGGGGTAAAACTGTGTCATTGTTATGTACCAAGACATTAATTGGGTTAAAAACTGTGTCTTTGTTATGTACTAAGACATTAATTTGGTTAAAAAATAGGTCTGTTATGGACTAAGACATTAATTGGATTAAAAACTGTGTCTGTTATGTACCAAGACATTAATTGGATTAAAAACTGTGTCTTTGTTATGTGCCAAGACATTAATTGGGTTAAAAACTGTGTCTGTTATGTACTAAGACATTAATTGGATTAAAAACTGTGTCTTTGTTAGGTACTAAGACATTAATTGGGTTAAAACTGACACTTTGTTATGTACCAAGACATTAATTGGGTTAAAAACTGTGTCTTTGTTATGTGCCAAGACATAAATTGGGTTATACAACTGTGTCTTTGTTATGTACTAAGACATAAATAGGTTTATACAACTGGCTTTGTTATGTACTAAGACATTAATTGGGTTATAAGACTGTCTTTGTTATGTACTAAGACATTACTTGGGTTAAAACTGTGTCATTGTTATGTACCAAGACATTAATTGGGTTAAAAACTGTGTCTTTGTTATGTACCAAGACATTAATTGGGTTAAAAACTGTGTCTGTTATGGACTAAGACATTAATTGGGTTATACAACTGTCAAGACACTAATTGGGTTATAAGACTGTCTTTGTTATGTACTAAGACATTAATTGGGTTATACTACTACATTTCTATATTACATACTAAAGCACCAATTGGGTTATATACTGTATATGTACTGAAACACTAATTGAGTTACATACTGTATATTATGTACTGAGACACTAATTAGGTTACATACTGTATATTATGTACTGAAACACTAATTGAGTTACATACTGTATATTATGTACTGAAACACTAATTAGGTTACATACTGTATATTATGTTCTGAAACACTAATTGAGTTACATACTGTATATGTACTGAGACACTAATTGGGTTACATACTGTATATTATGTACTGAAACACTAATTGAGTTACATACTGTATATTATGTACTGAAACACTAATTAGGTTACATACTGTATATTATGTTCTGAAACACTAATTGAGTTACATACTGTATATTATGTACTGATACACTAATTAGGTTACATACTGTATATTATGTACTGAAACACTAATTGAGTTACATACTGTATATTATGTACTGAAACACTAATTAGGTTACATACTGTATATTATGTTCTGAAACACTAATTGAGTTACATACTGTATATTATGTACTGAGACACTAATTAGGTTACATACTGTATATTATGTACTGAAACACTAATTGAGTTACATACTGTATATTATGTACTGAAACACTAATTGGGTTACATACTGTATATTATGTTCTGAAACACTAATTGAGTTACATACTGTATATTATGTACTGAGACACTAATTAGGTTACATACTGTATATTATGTACTGAAACACTAATTGAGTTACATACTGTATATTATGTACTGAAACACTAATTGAGTTACATACTGTATATTATGTACTGAGACACTAATTAGGTTACATACTGTATATTATGTACTGAAACACTAATTAGGTTACATACTGTATATTATGTACTGAGACACTAATTAGGTTACATACTGTATATTATGTACTGAAACACTAATTAGGTTACATACTGTATATTATGTTCTGAAACACTAATTAGGTTACATACTGTATATTATGTTCTGAAACACTAATTGAGTTACATACTGTATATTATGTACTGAGACACTAATTAGGTTACATACTGTATATTATGTTCTGAAACACTAATTGGGTTACATACTGTATATTATGTACTGAGACACTAATTAGGTTACATACTGTATATTATGTACTGAAACACTAATTAGGTTACATACTGTATATTATGTTCTGAAACACTAATTGAGTTACATACTGTATATTATGTACTGAGACACTAATTAGGTTACATACTGTATATTATGTACTGAAACACTAATTAGGTTACATACTGTATATTATGTACTGAGACACTAATTAGGTTACATACTGTATATTATGTACTGAAACACTAATTAGGTTACATACTGTATATTATGTTCTGAAACACTAATTAGGTTACATACTGTATATTATGTACTGAAACACTAATTGGGTTACATACTGTATATTATGTACTGAGACACTAATTAGGTTACATACTGTATATTATGTACTGAAACACTAATTAGGTTACATACTGTATATTATGTTCTGAAACACTAATTGGGTTACATACTGTATATTATGTACTGAGACACTAATTAGGTTACATACTGTATATTATGTACTGAAACACTAATTAGGTTACATACTGTATATTATGTACTGAGACACTAATTAGGTTACATACTGTATATTATGTACTGAAACACTAATTAGGTTACATACTGTATATTATGTTCTGAAACACTAATTGAGTTACATACTGTATATTATGTACTGAGACACTAATTAGGTTACATACTGTATATTATGTACTGAAACACTAATTGAGTTACATACTGTATATTATGTACTGAGACTAATTAGGTTACATACTGTATATTATGTTCTGAGACACAAATTAGGTTACATACTGTATATTATGTACTGAGACACTAATTAGGTTACATACTATATTATTTAATAAGACACTAATTTTTTAACCTACTGTACATTAATTATGTACTAAGACACTACTGTATATTATGTACTGAGACACAAATTGGGTTACATACTATATTATTTGATAAGACACTAATATTTTAACCTACTGTACATTAATTATGTACTAAGACACTAATTGGGTTATATACTGTATATTATTATATAACCTATAAATAGACGCGTTTTCATTGGCTAAAAAGTAATTTTTTAGAAAAAATATCTAGCGATATTGACCTGTTTTTTTGATATTGACCTGTTTTTTTGATATTGACCTGTTTTATATAAAAAAAAAATTGATATTGACCTGTTTTATATAATTGTAAATTGAGGGTTATATAATAAAACAGTTATGGACTTTTCAGCTGTTATACATGATGTTGATATGTACCAAAAAATCATTATTGACCTCGGCTATCGCCTCGGTCAATAATGATTTTTTTGGTGCATATCACATCATGTATAACAGCTGAAAAGTCCATAATTGTATATTATGTACCGAGACGCTAATTGGGTAATATACTGTATATTAATTATGTACCAGGACGCTAAATGGATTGTATACTGTATATTATAACAATTTAAAGAAATTGGATAAGAGATAAGAAATCCGTTTTGTTATACATTAGAGGTCTTATTTCAAATATTAACGTATGGGTTAAAAGTGAGAGTGATTAACATGTGTTATTAATTGTTATTATCAGCCCAGAGTAGAAGTTTTGGCTCGAAAGCGACCGGAGTCAAGAAGTCTGCTGGTCCCATCTTGCTGGGTACTCTAGCTGCTGGCGCTGGTGGATACGGGATTTATAAATATGCCAACAGGGAGACGTTCCAGGAGATAGCCAATGCTGCCCAAAAGGTTGTACCGACAGTATCGGCCGCAGGCTCTCCAACCAGTCAACCCAATGTAAGAAATGTGTAGAAAAATGTTTTTGGTACTTGTGCTACAATGGTTTAGCATGCTAGGCTTGCAAGGAAAGGTCGTTAGAGCTATGATCATACAACTGCGCGTTGACTTTGAGTAACCCCTCACTGGCCATGAGTAACTGCTCATTGACTTTGAGTAACTCCTCATTGGCTTTGCGTAACTACTCACTGGCCTTGAGTAACTGCTCATTGACTTTTGAGTAACCACTCATTGACCTTGAGTAACTGCTCATTGGCCTTGAGTAACTACTCATTGACTTTTGAGTAACTGCTCACTGGCATTGAGTAACTGCTCATTGACCTTGAGTAACTAACTGCTCATTGGTTTTGAGTAACTGCTTAGTGGCCTTGAGTAACTGCTCATTGGCTTTGAGAAACTACTCATTGACCTTGAATAACCGCTCATTGACCTTGAGTAACTGCTCATTGAACTTGAATAACTGCTCATTGGCTTTGAGTAATCACTCATTGACCTTGAGTAACTGCCCATTTGCCATGAGTAACCGCTCATTGGCCTTGAGAAACTGCTCATTGACCTTGAGTAGCTGCTCATTGACCTTGAGTAACTGCTCATTGGTTTAGAGTAACTGCTTAGTGGCCTTGATTAACTGCCCATTGGCCTTGAGTAATTGCCCAATGACTTTGAGTAACTGCTCATTGACTTTGAGTAACCCTTCATTAGCTTTGAGTAACTGCTCATTGACTTTGAGTAACTACTCATTGACATTGAGTAACCGCTCATTGACCATGAATAACTGCTCAGTGGCTTTGAGTAATCACTCATTGACTTTGAGTAACTGCCCTTGGCCTTGAGTAACCTTTCATTGGCCTTGAGAAACTGCCCATTGACCTTGAGTAACTGCTCATTGACCTTGAATAACTGCTCATTGACCTTGAGTAACAGCTCATTGGCCTTCAACCCTTAAGTAACTGCTCATTGGCCTTAACTAACTGCTCATTGACCTTGATCGCTCATTGGCCTTGGGTAACTGCTCATTGGCCTTGGGTAACTGTTCATTGGCCTTGAGTAACTGCTCATTGACCTTGAATAACCTAGTAATGGCTCATTGACATTGAGTAACTGCCTCATTGACCTTGAGTAACCACTCATTGGCATTGAGTAACTGCTCATTGACCTTGAGTAACCTCATTGGCCTTGAGTAACTGCTCATTGTCATTGAATAACCGCTCATTGACCTTGAGTAACTGCTCATTGGCCTTGAGAAACTGCTCATTGGCCTTGAGTAACCGCTTATTGACCTTGGGTAACCGCTCATTGGCCTTGAGTAATCGCTCATTGGCCTTGAGTAACCGCTCATTGGCCTTGAGTAACTGCTCATTGTCATTGAATAACCGCTCATTGACCTTGAGTAACTGCTCATTGGCCTTGAGAAACTGCTCATTGGCCTTGAGTAACCGCTCATTGACCTAGAGTAACTGCTCATTGGCCTTGAGTAACTGCTCATTGGCCTTGAGTAACCGCTCATTGGCCTTGAGTAACCGCTCATTGGCCTTGAGTAACCGCTCATTGACCTTGAGTAACTGCTCATTGGCCTTGAGTAACTGCTCATTGACCATGAGCGATTATACAACTGCTCATTGACCATGAGCGATTATACAACTGCTCATTGACCATGAGCAAGTATTAGATTCACTGCTTCTTCGGGAGTATAAGTTCACCTAGGTTTAATTTTTAGCCCTCAAATACTATTAAAAGTATGTCCTACTGTATTTCAAACTTCATTTACATTTACGTTAGGCAATTTGGGATTGTTTACACTTTGGTTTACAATTTCGTTATGCTGTTTGCGATTGTTTACACATTGGTGTACATTTACATCATGCCATTTGCGATTGTTCACACTTTTTATCTACCATTTACCAGGTGTTTTCACAAGGCAAGAACCACGCTCTGTATTTGTGGATTGACCTTTCCCCCACAGCCAATGCAAAAGAGGTTGCCAAGGTAATGGCCAAGCTTCAGAAACTTGTTAATCAGGTCACAGACCCTGCCATGAAGGATGAGGAGGATGAAATCTGGGCAGGGGTCGGGTTTGGTCCCACATTTTACAAACAGGTAAATAATTTAAAATGAAATAGTTTGAAAAGTTGACTTTTTTCATATTTAACATGTTGTTAGATTTCCATTTCTTTATCTGTCTTTTCCACTGACCTAAAAAAAAGGACACACGACAGACTTGATTTCTTTAAAATTACAGCATCCGGTTTTTAACTTGCAAATCATTATTAATAGTTGTTTGAATTTTTCGAAGTAAACTGTTTATGCATATTATTGTTGATTATAATGCACCACTCATATATTTAGACATGACGTTTGAATACTAACGCAGGTTCAAAGTTAAAAATATCTGGATAAATAAATCAAGGTGTGATTTTAATGCTTGATAACAGGGGTCGATGATCAGTTATAATTGAAAGTTAATTTGGTTTGTCTCACAATCGGTGATAATCGATTGTCTCATAATTGTTGATAATCGATTATCTCACAATCATTGATAATCGATTGTCTCACAATCATTGATAATTGAGACAATCGATTGTCACACAGAGACAATCGTTGATAATCGATTGTCTCACAATCATTGATTATCGATTGTCTCACAATCATTGATAATCGATTGTCTCACAGAGACAATCGTTGATAATTGAGACAATCGATTGTCACACAGAGACAATCGTTGGTAATCGATTGTCTCACAATCGTTGATAATCGATTGTATCAGAACATAATCGATTGTTGGAAACAATAATTATATTCTAGTTTTTGATCGCGAAATCTAACTATACACTTGTGCTCATTTACTTCTGTGGGGTAATTACATAAAATAAAATGAAAAAGGGAGTTCACTCTCACCACTAAAATACACTAGACTGCATGCTATGTCTGATTTAATGATTGTTAACAAAACAGTTGGTAGTAGAGAAGTCTTGTTTTGTGAACACCATAAGCTTTTCATTAATAATTAAACAACAAAACCCTGTCAAGTAAACGTGTTTTCCAGACCAAACATTTTCATAACCATAACTAAAGGTAACATGCAGCCTGATGTACCTGAAGCACATTATGATGTTTCATTTGTATTTGGATTGGCATCAGTCACTGATCGCCTCTAGTCCCTTTATTATATATGAGTATTTGGATTGGCATCAGTCACTGATCGCCTCTAGTCCCTTTATTATATATGAGTATTTGGATTGACATCAGTCTCTGATCGCCTCTAGTCCCTTTATTGTATATGAGTATTTGGATTGGCATCAGTCACTGATCGCCTCTAGCCCCTTTATTATATATGAGTATTTGGATTGGCATCAGTCACTGATCGCCTCTAGTCCCTTTATTGTATATGAGTATTTGGATTGGCATCAGTCACTGATCGCCTCTAGTCCCTTTATTGTATATGAGTATTTGGATTGGCATCAGTCACTGATCGCCTCTAGCCCCTTTATTATATATGAGTATTTGGATTGGCATCAGTCACTGATCGCCTCTAGTCCCTTTATTGTATATGAGTATTTGGATTGGCATCAGTCACTGATCGCCTCTAGTCCCTTTATTGTATATGAGTATTTGGATTGGCATCAGTCACTGATCGCCTCTAGTCCCTTTATTGTATATGAGTATTTGGATTGGCATCAGTCACTGATCGCCTCTAGTCCCTTTATTGTATATGAGTATTTGGATTGGCATCAGTCACTGATCGCCTCTAGTCCCTTTATTATATATGAGTATTTGGATTGGCATCAGTCACTGATCGCATCTAGTCCCTTTATTGTATATGAGTATTTGGATTGGCATCAGTCACTGATTGCCTCTAGTCCCTTTATTATATATGAGTATTTGGATTGGCATCAGTCACTGATCGCATCTAGTCCCTTTATTGTATATGAGTATTTGGATTGTCATCAGTCACTGATCGCCTCTAGTCCCTTTATTGTATATGAGTATTTGGATTGGCATCAGTCACTGATCGCCTCTAGTCCCTTTATTATATATGAGTATTTGTAAAATCCGTTTCTTTAGGATATTAGATATGTCAAATTTCTATTTTCCTTTCTCAATAAAATGTAATGATTTTGGTAATATCAGTATAATTTGCTCCATGGGAGTCTGGGATCAGGGTCAAAAGTTCAAATACCCTAATTGTTTTTTATTCATTTACGGTGTCCTGCATGTATACAGAAAAGCATAAATAATACTATTTCTGATCTGAGAAGAACTGTCAAAACAATTACATGTAAAATGGATACAGGGTTAAAGGGAATTGACTGTGTGAAGAAAACGTGGGTATTTTGCGATGGCGTGCCATTGAATTCATTCTAGTATTATAATATAGTAGAGTGCCTCCATGCTCGATGGGTTAACAACATTGCTTTGTTATCTTTCTTGCCTCTCACCGCTATGGGTTGGAATCCCACCGGGTGGCGGGAGGTATACAGTACTGGTTCTACCCAGGAATAATGTGGGTGGTCTGCCTCCACCACAAAAATAATGTATGGCGGGAGATATGCAGTACTGGTTCTACCCAGGAATAATTGGGTGGTCTGCCTCCACCACAAAAATAATGTATGGCGGGAGATATACAGTACTGGTTCTACCCAGGAATAATCGGGTGGTCTGCCTCCACCACAAAAATAATGTATGGCGGGGATATGCAGTACTGGTTCTACCCAGGAATAATTGAGTGGTCTGCCTCCACCACAAAAATAATGTATGGCAGGAGATATGCAGTACTGGTTCTACCCAGGAATAATGTGGGTGGTCTGCCTCCACCATTACGGAGTATTACTTCTACCCAGGAATAATGTGGGCGGTCTGCCTCCACCATTACGGATGGCGGGAGGTATGTAGTAATGCTTCTACCCAGGAATAATTGTGTGGTCTGCCTCCACCATTACGGATGGCGGGAGGTATGTAGTAATGCTTCTACCCAGGAATAATTGTGTGGTCTGCCTCCACCATTACGGATGGCGGGAGGTATGCAGTACTGGTTCTACCCAGGAATAATGTGGGTGGTCTGCCTCCACCATTACCGATTGCGGGAGGTATGCAGTACTGCTTCTACCCAGGAATAATGTGGGTGGTCTGCTTCCACCACAAAAATAATGGATGGCGGGAGATACACAGTACTGGTTCTACCAAGGAATAAGTGGGTGGTCTGCCTCCACCACAAAAATAATGAATGGCGGGAGGTATACAGTACTGGTTCTACCCAGGAATAAGTGGGTGGTCTGCCTCCACCACAAAAATAATGGATGTCGGGAGGTATGCAGTACTGGTTCTACCCAGGAATAATTTGGTGGTCTGCCTCCACCACGAAAATAATGGATGTCGGGGGGTATACAGTACTGGTTCTACCCAGGAATAAGTGGGTGGTCTGCCTTCACCACAAAAACAATGGATGGCGGGAGGTATACAGTACTGGTTCTACCCAGGAATTATTGGGTGGTCTGCCTCCACCACAAAAATAATGGATGGCGGGAGGTATACAGTACTGGTTCTACCCAGGAATAATTGGGTGGTCTGCCTTCACCACAAAAATAATGGATGGGAGGAGGTATACAGTACTGGTTCTACCCAGGAATAAGTGGGCAGTCTGCCTCCACCACAAAAATAATCGACTGTCATACATAGCTTAAAATGTGCTGGAAAATGAAGTAAAACCCCAAACAAACAAATCAATATATAATTATTAATAGTAAGCGATATTAAAATATATTTTCAAGTATTGTGTAGAGACTTATATGATTATTCCCAACATCTTCCAGGTTGGGGGAAAGGCGCAAGAAGATTATTCCTACGCTCACAGACGAGGGACCTTTGGTGATATGCCAAGCTCAAGTGAGTCTTACAATTGAACTTCTGTTCAACAAAAATCTAAATAATTAGAATATTTAAATGTAATTAGAATATTTATAAATGAAACTTGGCGGTGAAAATGTTTTTGTTTTTTTAATTGTCGATTTTAGCCAGAAGTATTGGCTCACATGCATTTTGATAGGGACATTTAAAGACTGCAGAACAAACATTGCTTAGAGCATTATTTTCCTTTACTTCAAATACATGTATGTTTCAGTTTCATAATAACATAAAAAACAAATCAAGTGTTTGACAATTGTGTTTGATACCAATGGTAATGTATTTAGGAGATGGAGATGTTTAAGGAGTTCTGATCCTCCCAGCTGTGCATGTTATACTTGGGAGCACTTTAAACTTATTCAAGCAGCCATTGTGTTTCAGATATGTGAAATATTTTAATATAATTTCTTTCAACTCTGTGCAAAGTTGTCCGTATCTATAAAATAAATTCAAGTTTCTTAGACAGTGGAAGCCGTACAGCTTTTAACTTTTCACATGTTTACATCTATGTGACAGAAGTATCTTCCTAACAAAATTAGGTCAACATGAATGACCTTAACCTATTTTTTGGACATTAAAGTTTTATTTTATGTGATGGACAGTGCTCAAGCGAGGCATCCATGTCCCATGGACACATTTTCTAGTGGGGTACATATTGGTTAGTAACTACTAGTGCTGGACAAATACGTAAGTAATATTTATAGCATGATTTTTCGAGTATAAATCGCATACGAGAAAAATATGCTATAAATGTTTTGTACCAGAGCCATTATCCATCTACGCATGTGCAAGAAGTTTTAGGGCGTTGCAGTCTTCAGTAAAATTAACAGCTCGATCCAATCAAGAAATAGCATTATCACGCGACATGAGCATGACCCATGTTTTGATTGTTTTAGCCAATCGCCTTTGTATATTATTGGGCACATGCACTGTCAAGGAGTGCTGTTTTGGTAATGGTGTAGTCGTTTTGATTGACAGCTGTGTTGTAAATTACAACTGCGCCTGTGTAAAATTGAGTAGACCATGGTATAACTGCCGAATCTGTCATTTATAGCACGGCTGAAATATACCGGCATTTATAGCACGGTTTAGGCTCAGACCTTCAAGTTTATGAAAATTATATCATAAGCAAGAACAAAGGAAAACCATTAGAGCTATGGTTATAATAGAGCTACTTACATGAGTGCCTGTTTAATGTTGAAATTATTAAACAAGTTGGATAAAATTATATGCTGTGAGGCTGTGCTGAGCATCATATAAATTTTAATCAACTAGTTTAATAAATTCAATATTAAATAGGCACGAATTCAGATTCTATTTGACATAATCCCAAAAAAGCCTTGTAAGCAACATTAGTATAGCTGCCTATATATAACGTTGTCGTGCCATGACATTGTATGTTTGTATGATGACGTTGTATGTTGACTGTTTTTCCCATACGATACAGAACAACCGAATCTCAACGATTTGCATACGATAGGAAAAGACCGAGTGATGATTCAGCCATCATTTCCATATTTATTTCACTAGTATCATATGGTAAATATATCATGGCTTTATTACACTCACACCGCTAGTTATGTGATAAATCATTAGTCATGTTAATTAATGAAAATAGGAACTCTTTAAGCGTTTACTTCCCTATGTTGTGAAATACATTATCTGATCTTGGGTATGGAGTAATGAATTGTCAGAGAATTTGATTCGACTGTTTGACTATTCAGTGGTAAACCAAATAATTGTTCATAAAGAGACTCATGGCAATCTTAAAACTTTTACTAAGCATTAAATGTGTGTATGTGTAGATCTAAGGATTATAGTTTCTCCGCCTTTTAACCAACAGGACGTCCTAAAGCCAAGCCCAGTCTTGCTAAGTATTAGCAGAAGTCAATATTAACCGAGTCTTTTTACCATTGATTGCGATACTTTAGGCACAACTAATGACGATCATCTCGTGCACCTGCTGATGACGTCGATTACTGGGCTTAAAAGCTATAGGTACAATAGAGTCTGGACTGTACCAAGCATTACAATTACAATTCTCGATTTATTTATTAATCCAGAATCATTTTGACTTTAAACCTGCTTGCATATAATTAAGTAACATTTTGAGTTTTCTTTTTTTCATTTTGTTCTTTGGGGCTGGCGTGGTGCAGTCGGTAGCGTGGCGGGTTTGTAACCGAAGGCTCCGGGTTCAATCCTCCGTGGTGCCACTGAGTTTCGTTGGTGTGTTCTTGGGCAAGACACTTTCCCTTAGCCTCGTCCGTAGTCCCGTGTATCGGTCTATCCTCCGAGCATGTTAAAGAACCACAGGAATCTATTAGAGTAGGGCACGGTTCCCGGATTCTACCATATTCTACCGTAGGTTTAAATATATTATTGGTGCAACATAATCAACAGTTAATAATATGGAAACACAATTTCCTTTATACTATTCTTATAATTAACATTAATAATTGAACAAATGCAAGTCAATAGAAAAGCTAACAGGACGCCATGAGTTTTTAAAAAAATAAGAATGCTGTGTCCCTTTAAAAATGATAACTGAAATAAATTGAAGCTCATATATGTCAGTATTCTTCTTCATGATAAATACAGGTGTGTGTACTTTAAGTTCAGTGTACTACTACTGTTGCATAATACAAGTTTCTATCTGTTATGAAATATCTATAAGGCTACAGTAGTGAAATATTGCCCCTTCTAAGTTTGTGTTATGTCTATTGCCAATTTACAATTTAAGGGTGATATAGTTTGTGTTTTTTACATAAGCATAATAATTTTTATGTTGTGCATTGTCACTAGAAGATGTAAAATGGAAGAAAATAGGGTCTTTATATGTTTAAGCCAAAAGGTAAGGTACATGCAGTAACCAAAACCACAGATTTATTATTTGGCCTAACTAACTGGTGTGCTTAGATTTGACAAGGGTGTTATCTTATGTATACAGACTTACATAAGACTTGTTATGGCATGATATTGTTATCATATACATGTATGATCATTTAAACATTGCTTATGTAAATGCACATAGGTCAAGGGTCATTAAAGGTCAGTATACATATAAAAACCAGTTGCATACCCTGACTGAGATGTGATTTATTTTCAGAGTGTCTGCTTTCTGCACAGCTTCAGTATTAGGCGAACCATGAACAATTGTTGATTTGCTTTTTCCCTGGCTACCAACGAAAAAAACAGCCCCCTGAAAACTTGTAATAGCAGTGTTGTATTATTAATGTTATTATTTAATTTCCCTTGCTATATTTTCGATTTTTTTTTTAATTTCATGAGTTGTTAACTGACTTCAAAAAACACCTTTATACCTATGTACCCAACTCATGAAATCCAGGGTCTGAAAACATCAAAAAAAGATGTTTTAAGGATGGTCTTACCATTGTTGTTATTGTGTCATTACATGTATCTGTTACCTGGTGGAGAAATGTGTGTATACCACATCAGGCGCATAGCTGCCTATACGCAGATACGCACCTGCGTACAAACATTTTGAAAAGAAAAAAATACATAATGCATTTCAAAAACAATTTTAATGATTTGTTAGTATTGCGATTGACCATGCGTATGACGAAAAGTTGTCTAGCTACGCACCTGCACAGGGCTTAAAAAACTGGGCTAAAAAACTGTTGTCTTTAATATCATGATTATGCTCTGCACATGCTATGTACTCTCAACATGTTGGGTGTCATAACATCCCAAATATAAAAGACGCATAAACACATTTATCTTATCTGAAATAGTTTCACATCACATGCAGCATTGAAATGCTCACTTAATGAATCTACCTTAATAATATCACAATAATGAATAGGTTCATTCCCTCTCAGGACTCGAGAGTTAGAAACCTTCTCGCCTCTCACAATTGCGGGCTCGAATCTCACTGGGAGGTCAACTTGTAAGTGAGAAAGAGTCGATCCTTACAAATGGCGGATGGTGTGCAGTACTGGTTCTACCCAGAATGAATAAATGAATGCTGTTTTACGGCACGTCGACACATAAACAGGTCATATTGTCTGCAAAAACTAATTGAATTGAATTGGGGTTTTAAGGCGCACCAACACATGAAAGGTTATATGGCGCCTAACAGGAATGAACATGCCAGGCTCATTCTCCATGTACATCTAGATAAAATATGGAGAACGGGCCTAGAACCTTCTCACCCTGAACTGCAGAGTTGCTGCAAGTTCTATTGTAGACACTCCATTTACGCTGGAGCCACATTATTGTTTTTCTGCCACTGCTGTAGTGATATGAGCGAGATGGCACCTGAAACAAGCGCAAAAACTAATGAAAGCTGAAGAAATGAAGTATTAATTTAATAATGAAAGATGAAGAAATGAAGTATTAATTAAAAATTAATGTAAATATATAAAGATAAAACAATTACGGTTCTATCCAGGCTATTAATAAGCGGGCAGTCTGCCGCCACCACAAAAAATTGACCATCATAAATAGCTTAAATTGGGCTAAATGTTAAACATCTAACAAATAAACAAACAAAGTGATGTACACCTCCCGCCATCCGTAAGAATCAACACGAATGGCAGGAGGTGTACAATACTGTTTTTTCCCAGGAAAAGTGGGTGGTCTGCCGCCCCCCCCCCCCAAAAAAAAAAAAAAAAATATATTGCTGGTATTCGGTGTCATGTTATGGTTGTTTGATAATACTTGTCTCAATAGATGTGGGATTAGTCCTGACTTCAGTTGAATAAAAATATATACATGTATAATAATGATGCTTTACCCTTTATCTGATGTAATAAATCCCATGTATATCTGTATAAAACATGTTATATATTGCTGTCCGTTAACCCATCTGAACATTTTGCCCCACGCACATGCTTTGAAATGAACAAGCAGTGGTCTTGTATGTATTATTGTTAAATCCGACTTCAAATATATTGCAATACCATACTGAAACTTGAATAATAAAACTTGTTCTATAAATTGTGTCCAGACATTTATAAAACCTTTATTTTGAATCAAATTTCACAAATTTTCATATGTGCAAATATTAATAACTTATTATAGCAGTAGTAATAATAATTTAATAGTAATAATAATAATGGTGATCATACTTAATTTTGGCATTAAATGCAGTCTTACAAATAGTAATGTTACATAGGAGTCTTTATAAAATCAATTGTATCTCGGGTTGTTTATGTAAAGCAATAATTAACCCTTATCCCGCTAAGCACGACTATAATACCCTTTGCATCCATTGTAAACCAAGATCAGTGTTTACAATGTCCATCTGCTGATCAGTCATTTTCCCCAAAACACTCCTTTGTCACATAAATGGAATGGTCTTAATTCAAAGAAAGAACAGTCCATTATATATATGTAGCGGGTTAAGGCTTAACCGTTACTTGATCTCGTACTTCCTCGCATCTGATGTCACCAGTCCCATGCATATACATAATCTCCTCGCATCTGATGTCACCAGTCCCGTGCATATACATAATCTCCTCGCATCTGATGTCACCAGTCCTGTGCATATACATAATCTCCTCGCATCGGATGTCACCAGTCCCGTTCATATACATAATCTCCTCACATCTGATGTCACCAGTCCTGTGCATATACATAATCTCCTCGCATCGGATGTCACCAGTCCTGTGCATATACATAATCTCCTCGCATCGGATGTCACCAGTCCCGTGCATATACATAATCTCCTTGTACCTGATGTCACCAGTCCCATGCATATACATAACCTCCTCGCATCGGATGTCACCAGTCCCGTGCATATACATAATCTCCTTGTACCTGATATCACCAGTCCCATGCATATACATAATCTCCTCGCATCGGATGTCACCAGTCCAGTGCATACACATAATCTCCTCGCATCAGATGTCACCAGTCCCGTGCATATACATAATCTCCTCGCATCTGATGTCACCAGTCCCGTGCATATACATAATCTCCTCGCATCTGATGTCACCAGTCCCATGCATATATATAATCTCCTCGTACCTGATGTCACCAGTCCCGTGCATATACACAATCTCCTCGTATCGGATGTCACCCGTCCCGTGCATATACATAATCTGTACTTGAGGGTTATAATGAATCTAAAATACAATTCATTGAATGAATGTTACTGATTATCATTTTATCAGTATTTCTGATAATATTTATGTTCAACTGTCGGAGTTAACCTAACCTGACATAGTCTTGATGTGTGGTGCCTGTTGTGTAGTGATTTGAGATCTAAAGGTTGTTGGTTTGAGCATGGACATACCACTGAGTTGTGACTATGAACGTGATGAATACTTAATCCCTTACAAACACTGCTCCACAGGAATGTGACCGGGCTGTCCAGTGTATCGCTTTATTATAGATACAGCGAAAAGAATCGAGAGAAGGCTGAACTCAGTTTTCTTTGTATACTCTATTCTTTTCTAGCTTCTGTATACTGGTAACCTCCAGTTTGTTGATGGTCTGTTAACCACTATTTAGTTATTGTGTCGCCTGCGTAGATGGCAGACACTTAGGGATCATTTTGTCCGTCGTCTGTCGTCTACATCATTGTCCGTCATTAACACTTTAACCTGTAATCCGACTTTGGCCATAGCTTAAAAAGTATTTGACCTATGTTCATGAAACTTGATAAACATTAGTTACATTACTCATTTCCATTAAATCTGACTTTCATTCAGCTGAGTTATGCCCCTTTTCATGAAATTTTAACCTGCAACCTGACCTGGGCTCATAACTTTAAATAAGACTATGGCAGACACACGTGTTGCATGGAACACCCTTTTAGTTTACTAATGAACTCTTAAATAGCCTTGACCCTGTATTTCTGCATTACCGTTATCCAGGTGGAGATGTATTCGTACATGCCAAGTGTAACACATCAAGCAAGCTGTTTGAACTTGCCCAGGTCATCCTGAAGAATATGCCCAAGGACAGCGTGAGGAACTTTGAAGATATCTACAGCTTTGTCTACAAAAATGGCAGAGATATGTCTGGATTTATCGATGGTGAGATTTTGGTATTTGCAGTTTACTGTTGGTATTTGCAGTTTACTGTTGGTATTTGCAGTTTACTGTTGGTGAATTTTGGGAATGAAATGCAGTAGCACTTTCATAGTTCGCAGACTTCTGACATTTTTCAGTAAATTGCAGATTATAAGAATCTTTCATGGGTATCCGGTGAAGATAGGGAATTCCAACCCGAGGTATAAGTGTTTTTATCGGAACTGAGGCTTTGCCGAGGTTCCGATTAAAACACTTATACCGAGGGTTGGAATTCCCTATCTGAACCGAGTACCCATGATAGATTCTTTTTCTTGCATATCAGAGACATGTTGTGCGTCCACGCCGCCAGCTACTAACGTTTTGCATGTTTTCCTGCATGCCGGATGTTGGCGCGCGTGAATTTTATCTCGACCCTAGGGTGAGATGGAAATATCTAGCCCCGGTAAAATGGCGGATATCCTTGTCCGGTATGCAAGAAAGTCTAATCTGCTCTAGAGACAACCTCTATAAAGAGACCACCTTCTTTAAGAGACCAGTTCTCATTTTAATTATTCAAATTACCTGTATTAAGAGACCGCCTTTGTTAAGAGACCAATTTTCAATTTGGTGGTCGCTTAATAGTTAATAGATAGAATTGTAGATATAAATTTGTATTAAAGATGTTGATGCAAGGGATATGACCTATTAAAAATGTGCAAAAAGACATAAATGGAGGTGGCCATTTTGGAACGATGACGTCATCGCTCTTTTTTACCGTATATGGCATATTGACAAACTGTCTTTTAAAGCAAAGAAAATAAATATACATCTAAAGAAAATCACTGCAAATGAAATATAAGCATACAATTTATACATTTTACATCTGTATATTTATTTTTAATCAATTTGCAGTGATTCTCTTTGCTTTAAAATGTATTTTGTTAATATGCCATGCATGGTAAAAAGGTGTGGTGATGTCATCATGCCAAGATGGCCGCTTCCATTTATGTTCTTTGCAAATTTTCAATAGGTCATATCTCTTTTATTTTTCATGGCATTTTGATCATTCTTTCAGCTTTTTCCAAGTTTTTCAGAGCCGTTTTATATAAATCATGTTTGAAAATAGTGCATCAACAATAGTGCATCAACAATAGTGCATCAATGCCATTAATACAAATTTATATCAACCCCTTTAACATAATTTATTTTTTTTCATCGCCTTTGCCTGCTATCATCATCTTGTAGACTTGTATTAATTATGGATAGAAGGAATATTTAGACTGAAATTATCAATTTCCTGGTCTGCAGCAATATTCAGTTGTGAGTGGATGACTGATGACGTGATCTTAGCTAGTGTTTAGTTGTGAAAATAAAAAACTACTGTTTCACTTTTGAATTACGAAACAAAGAAAGCTAACAAAAAAATATGTCATTTTATAATAAAAACAACAACTATTAAATGACACCATAAAGGATAATTGGTCCATTCCAAGTCTGTCATCTAACACTAAAACAGCTGTTGGGAGTCATTATGTAACCACAGAGGAAATAACAACACGGGCGTTATTTCAGGAACGGAAAATGCTGCTGATGATGAATCTCGAGAGGCTATTGCTGTGGATAAGAAAACTGGGGGAAGCTACGTGGTAGGTCACTTGTTTGGAACTTTCTGCTTTTGTAAAACTGTCAAATATCTCCTTTAATAATAAATCTGTTTTTAGCGCTACTGTCCAACACAGCAAGCTTCAGTGTCTGTTTTTAGTGCTACTGTCCAACACAGCAAGCTTCAGTGTCTGTTTTTAGTGCTACTGTCCAACACAGCAAGCTTCAGTGTCTGTTTTTAGTGCTACTGTCCAACACAGCAAGCTTCAGTGTCTGTTTTTAGCCCTACTGTCCAACACAGCAAGCTTCAGCGTCTGTTTTTAGCCCTACTGTCCAACACAGCAAGCTTCAGTGTCTGTTTTTAGCCCTACTGTCCAACACAGCAAGCTCCAGTGTCTGTTTTTAGCCCTACTGTCCAACACAGCAAACTTCAGTGTCTGTTTTTAGCCCTACTGTCCAACACAGCAAGCTTCAGTGTCTGTTTTTAGCCCTACTGTCCAACACAGCAAGCTTCAGTGTCTGTTTTTAGCGCTACTGTCCAACACAGCAAGCTTCAGTGTCTGTTTTTATCGCCATTGTCCAACACAGCAAGCTTCAGTGTCTGTTTTTAGTGCTACTGTCCAACACAGCAAGCTTCAGTGTCTGTTTTTAGTGCTACTGTCCAACACAGCAAGCTGCAGTGTCTGTTTTTAGCCCTACTGTCCAACACAGCAAGCTTCAGTGTCTGTTTTTAGCCCTACTGTCCAACACAGCAAGCTTCAGTGTCTGTTTTTAGCCCTACTGTCCAACACAGCAAGCTTCAGTGTCTGTTTTTAGCCCTACTGTCCAACACAGCAAGCTTCAGTGTCTGTTTTTAGCCCTACTGTCCAACACAGCAAGCTTCAGTGTCTGTTTTTATCGCCATTGTCCAACACAGCAAGCTTCAGTGTCTGTTTTTAGTGCTACTGTCCAACACAGCAAGCTTCAGTGTCTGTTTTTAGCGCTACTGTCCAACACAGCAAGCTTCAGTGTCTGTTTTTAGCGCTACTGTCCAACACAGCAAGCTTCAGTGTCTGTTTTTAGCCCTACTGTCCAACACAGCAAGCTTCAGTGTCTGTTTTTAGCCCTGCTGTCCAACACAGCAAGCTTCAGTGTCTGTTTTTAGCGCTTCTGTCCAACACAGCAAGCTTCAGTGTCTGTTTTTAGCCCTACTGTCCAACACAGCAAGCTTCAGTGTCTGTTTTTAGTGCTACTGTCCAACACAGCAAGCTTCAGTGTCTGTTTTTAGCCCTACTGTCCAACACAGCAAGCTTCAGTGTCTGTTTTTAGCCCTACTGTCCAACACAGCAAGCTTCAGTGTCTGTTTTTATCGCCATTGTCCAACACAGCAAGCTTCAGTGTCTGTTTTTAGTGCTACTGTCCAACACAGCAAGCTTCAGTGTCTGTTTTTAGCGCTACTGTCCAACACAGCAAGCTTCAGTGTCTGTTTTTATCGCCATTGTCCAACACAGCAAGCTTCAGTGTCTTTTTCTAGTGCTTCTGTCCAACACAGCAAGCTTCAGTGTCTGTTTTTAGTGCTACTGTCCAACACAGCAAGCTTCAGTGTCTGTTTTTAGCCCTACTGTCCAACACAGCAAGCTTCAGTGTCTGTTTTTAGCCCTACTGTCCAACACAGCAAGCTTCAGTGTCTGTTTTTAGTGCTACTGTCCAACACAGCAAGCTTCAGTGTCTGTTTTTAGTGCTACTGTCCAACACAGCAAGCTTCAGTGTCTGTTTTTAGCCCTACTGTCCAACACAGCAAGCTTCAGTGTCTGTTTTTAGCCCTACTGTCCAACACAGCAAGCTTCAGTGTGTGTTTCTATTGCCATTGTCCAACACAGCAAGCTTCAGTGTCTGTTTTTAGCCCTACTGTCCAACACAGCAAGCTTCAGTGTCTGTTTTTAGCCCTACTGTCCAACACAGCAAGCTTCAGTGTCTGTTTTTAGTGCTACTGTCCAACACAGCAAGCTTCAGTGTCTGTTTTTAGAGCTACTGTCCAACACAGCAAGCTTCAGTGTCTGTTTTTATCGCCATTGTCCAACACAGCAAGCTTCAGTGTCTGTTTTTAGTGCTACTGTCCAACACAGCAAGCTTCAGTGTCTGTTTTTAGTGCTACTGTCCAACACAGCAAGCTTCAGTGTCTGTTTTTAGCCCTACTGTCCAACACAGCAAGCTTCAGTGTCTGTTTTTAGCCCTACTGTCCAACTCAACAAACTTCAGTATCTGTTTTTAGTGCTACTGTCCAACACAGCAAGCTTCAGTGTCTGTTTTTAGTGCTACTGTCCAACACAGCAAGCTTCAGTGTCTGTTTTTAGCCCTACTGTCCAACACAGCAAGATTCAGTGTCTGTGTTTAGTGCTACTGTCCAACACAGCAAGCTTCAGTGTCTGTTGTTTGTGCTACTGTCCAACACAGCAAGCTTTAGTGTCTGTTTTTAGTGCTACTGTCCAACACAGCAAGCTTCAGTGTCTGTTTTTAGTGCTACTGTCCAACACAGCAAGCTTCAGTGTCTGTTTTTAGCCCTACTGTCCAACACAGCAAGCTTCAGTGTCTGTTTTTAGTGCTACTGTCCAACACAGCAAGCTTCAGTGTCTGTTTTTATTAGCCCTACTGTCCAACACAGCAAGCTTCAGTGTCTGTTTTTATCGCCATTGTCCAACACAGCAAGCTTCAGTGTCTGTTTTTAGTGCTACTGTCCAACACAGCAAGCTTCAGTGTCTGTTTTTAGCCCTACTGTCCAACACAGCAAGCTTCAGTGTCTGTTTTTAGCCCTACTGTCCAACTCAACAAACTTCAGTATCTGTTTTTAGTGCTACTGTCCAACACAGCAAGCTTCAGTGTCTGTTTTTAGTGCTACTGTCCAACACAGCAAGCTTCAGTGTCTGTTTTTAGCCCTACTGTCCAACACAGCAAGCTTCAGTGTCTGTTTTTAGCCCTACTGTCCAACACAGCAAGCTTCAGTGTCTGTTTTTAGCCCTACTGTCCAACACAGCAAGCTTCAGTGTCTGTTTTTATCGCCATTGTCCAACACAGCAAGCTTCAGTGTCTGTTTTTAGTGCTACTGTCCAACACAGCAAGCTTCAGTGTCTGTTTTTATCGCCATTGTCCAACACAGCAAGCTTCAGTGTCTGTTTTTAGCCCTACTGTCCAACACAGCAAGCTTCAGTGTCTGTTTTTAGTGCTACTGTCCAACACAGCAAGCTTCAGTGTCTGTTTTTAGCCCTACTGTCCAACACAGCAAGCTTCAGTGTCTGTTTTTAGTGCTACTGTCCAACACAGCAAGCTTCAGTGTCTGTTTTAGTGCTACTGTCCAACACAGCAAGCTTCAGTGTCTGTTTTTAGCCCTACTGTCCAACACAGCAAGCTTCAGTGTCTGTTTTTAGCCCTACTGTCCAACACATATTAAGCTTCAGTGTCTGTTTTTAGCGCTACTGTCCAACACAACAAGCTTCAGTGTCTGTTTTTAGCCCTATTGTCCAACTCAACAAACTTCAGTATCTGTTTTTAGTGTTACTGTCCAACTCGACATTGTGCAACAGTATTTTTGCCAGTGTCCATCGAAATTGTCTAAAGTTCAAATTAATCGTATGCAGCGAACTGAGAACCAGCACTATCTGAGTGTGAATGTTAGTGTTGTTGTAATCAATTAGATTGAGCATCGCTCAGTTTAACGTTAATCACTTACAATTATTAATTGAGTTTTCTCGGTCGATATTTTGTAACTAGATAGAATGAAATAAGTTTTTATTTTGCAATAAGTAGTCCTATTGTACCTCTAAATTGGTTTCACAACTTATACCTTAAACAATTAATGCTTGGACAGCTTCATTCAGTGTCTTTATGACCAGAACATACTGGTACTTTTATGTATTTCTTTTTATACACCCGCTTTCACAAAGTGAAGTGGGGGCTATGTCGGACCGTATTTGGTACAAAAACGAATATGGTACAAATGTACCATATTCGGCCGAATATGGTACAAATGTACCATATTCGGACCGAATATGGTACAATTTTCGACCGAATATGGTACAAACATTGTACCATATTCGGTTGGAATAAGTTTGTCTATGCTCGCCAAAACGTATTTGGTACATACCAAAAAAACTCATAAAATGAAAATGGCCTACGTATATGGTACATAAATTATGTATTTCTTAATAAATGAAATAGTCTGCCAATGTGTAAACTTTTTTTCAAACTCAAATACATTGTATTAACCTAATATTGGAAGTGACAAAAGTATCATCATCATCATCATCATCATCATCATCATCGTCGTCGTCGTCGTCGTCGTCGTCGTCGTCGTCGTCGTAACTAGCAGTAACAGAAACAGCTAACCTAACCACACTTTACATGGATTTTGCTGGTTGTGTAACTGTTTCGCCGGCTAGCTCAGTCGGTTGCGCGTCAGATTGGCACGCAGGCGGCCTGGGTTCGATTCCCGGGCGGGCCAGATACTTTCGTGGAGATTGGTCACGAAATGATTTCTACGGCCATTCTTCCCCTACCGCTGTTTCAAGTAGGGCAGTTGTCAATTACTGGCGAATGTATCTGCTTAGTACTGGTTACTAAGTACTAGTACTCTAAGACTAGAGACGTGCTTGCTCCAGGTAACTCTGTAAAAGTTTGAGGATTATCGCATTTTGGTTGTGTTCATAGAGTGTGAACTTGTAAGGGTAAAGGTAGGCGAGCAAATCCATGAAGCGCGCCAGCGCTTCTTGGAAAATTTGATCTTATCATCATTACAAAACTTTTGTCATCATCATCACCATCGACCGAAAAACATCGCAGTTATCATCATCACATTTTTGTGATCTTCATTACGATGATGATAATGGTGATGATGATGATGGTGTTGATGATGATGATGATGACCTTGATGATTGTGGTGATAATGATGGTGATGATGATGACAATGATGATAAAAGTTTGTGATGATGATGATGACGGTAATTTTGATCGTCGTCATCATCATCAAAACTTTTGTCATCATCATGACGATGATGATGATAATGGCGTTAATGGTGACGATGATGATGATGGTGTTAATGGTGACGATGATGATGTAATTGATGATGATGACAATGGTGATGATGATTGGGGTTTGATGATTGTGATGATGATAACTGCGATGTTTATCGGCCGATGATAATGATTATAATGATGATGATGAAAAAAGTTTTTTATTATGTTGACGCCAATGATTACCGGCCGCCGATGATGATGATTATGATGATGATGATGATGATGCTGATGATGATTATGATGATGATGATGATGATGATGATGATGACGATGATGATTATTTTCATGATGGTATTGATGACGTTGATGCAAATTGTAGTTATGATGATGATGATGATGATGATGATGATGACGATGATGATGATGACGATGACGATGATGAGTGTGTACCATATTCGGAACGAATGTGGTACATTTTTCATCCGAATATGGTACAAGTTTGTACCATATTTGGTCAGGCATTTTACCCCAAAACTGCAGATACGTATATGGTACAATTAGACAGTTGTACCATATTCGGCCGAATATGGTACAAATTTGTACATATTCGTTTTTGTACCAAATACGGTTACGGTCCGACAGGGCTATATAGGAATCTGTAACGTCCCGTTGTGTCCCGTCGCCATTTTTGTCCTGTCTCTTGGCACATTTTTATTACCTGCATTCCTGAAACAGTTTTGAATGTGTTGTTCCCAAACTTCATATACAAATACCAACTGATCAAAAAGCGAGGCATTCATCACCTTCAGTGATAGTTCTAGTTTTCACTGTAGTTTAAAAAAAGGCGTACCAGTACACTTGTGTAAAATGTTTAAAATAGTTTAATTGATTAATAATTGGTCATCGATTGGTTGCAAATCCTGATGATGGATCATGGAAATACAACCGATTCCCGAAATCATTATTTATATGATGATTGATCATGGAAATACAACCGATTCCCGACATCATTATTTATATGATGATGGATCATGGAAATACAACCGATTCCCGACATCATTATTTATATGATGATGGATCATGGAAATACAACCGATTCCCGACATCATTATTTATATGATGATGGATCATGGAAATACAACCGATTCCCGACATCAGTATTTATATGATGATGGATCATGGAAATACAACCGATTCCCGACATCAGTATTTATATGATGATGGATCATGGAAATAACTGATTCTCGACATCAGTATTTATGTGATGATGGATCATGGAAATAACTGATTCCCGACATCAGTATTTATATGATGATCGATCATGGAAATAACTGATTCTCGACATCAGTATTTATGTTCATATTAACTGTATTTCAGATCACCCAGAAGTGGATCCACCAGTTTGATGTGATTAACAGCCAGAAAGGTAAACAGTCTTCCAGTATATGTGAGCTTGTGTGATTCGGGAGGTTAAGGATTGAACAACACTTGCACTCAGGGAATGTGGGTTTGGTACGGGTAGTAGAACAAATGGTACAATATAAACCAAAGTGGAGATACTGGTGTCGATACTTCTAACAAATTACAGACGATACATCTTCACTCCCGTGAAAGAATAAGCTACATCTGTATGAGTACAAACTAACTTGTTCGTCATAAGTCTGGAGAAGTGTGGAGAATTAATTAGTTTGGCAGGAATTGTTATTAGTACCCGTCATGCAGTATAAGTGCTCACTGTGCAGTATAGGTGCTCACTGTGCAGTAAAGGTGCTCACTGTGCAGTATAGGTGCTCACTGATGACGAACAGTATAACCCATCATGCAGTATAGTTTCTCACTGATGACGAACAGTATAACCCATCATGCAGTGTAATTGCTGACTGATGACAAACAGTATTACTGAACTGGACAGCACAAACCAATAAACATTGAAACAGACTATAAATAGTATAAATATAGCTCTCTCCTAGAACATGTAGAAGATAATAAAAGAGTACATAATACAAGACCTTGGTCACACTGCATCAGTGGGGCTTAATTGCAATTTGAGTCAGTCGTGAATTCAATAAAAAACTTAAAAAATTGAATATGTGTGTGTCATGAATGGGGCATGGCATACATACACATTGTTTGCATATCTATGTCAAGCCATTTCCTTGGAGATACGGGAGGAGTCGATGGGAGCCTAGTACTGTATAGAATAATTCTGGATCATGATTAATCATTAATGATTCACCTGGTCCTTGTTTACATTCACAATTCACCAAGTCTTTTGTTCACATAAAGCTCCATATGAATTAAGACATCCACTTTTTTTAAAGCAAATACGTGCTGAGTCATCACGCTTTTCGAACAATACTATTCCTTAAACAATAATTCATACGAATGGAAAATGGGACCACTTTAGTGTACTTTGTAGTGCCTATTGTATCGCATTAAAGCCGACTACGATGGTTTCACATATATTTGAATAGGCATCCACAAATTTTACAGATCACCTTAAGTTCATTTAAAGAGCAATTGTGTGACATGTCTATACTTTTCAGACAAGACGTTAGAAGGTTGGTTAGGCAGGAGTACAGGGTACAGTACTAAAGTGTTATCTGCCGAATCCGGGCACTGTCCTATCTGAATTCTCGTCTACACCAACCTTCCTTTATGGTCCCATTTTCTTCCTTATATATTTTTATTAAACAAAACTCGTATAATCCGAACACTGTCTATTCCGAAAACCGGCCAAGCGAAACAGTCCCAATACAACATTTTGTGTACAAAAACATATATCCAATCCGATCTGCTAAATGTGTTGTTGTTGTCTTATAATTACCGGAATAGTCGCTTTAGTCACGAAAGGTGTGATAATCAATGACCGTGTTTTCGTCCCCAGATTATTACGATACACTATATTGTTAATGTGTTTGACAAATAATGAGGTGAGCGAATTTTGAGCATACAGCGCAAATACATGTAGAGTACTTGTTGCAAATAAAATTATCACTTTGACTTTGTCTGTGAAAATGGCAACACCATCACCAAAGCAAAAACGTGTTGAAATTGCTCTGACAACGTCGGTGAAGTGGGACTAATGGATATTCTACCAGAGGGAATCGAGATGAAAGTGACAGATGTTTTGAAAACATTAGAAAAAAATCAAAAACTTTGCTTTTTATAAAAACAAAGCTTTTTTTAAGATTTTAAGTATTGCAGAAGAATGCATATTAAAATAAAAATCCGAACTTAAACAAACAAAACTGGAAATGTTTTTTAAATAAGCGTCGCATACATACACCATGCTAATGCTTAGTTTAGTAAATATTATGTGTGAAATAAATGAAAACCCGGCATTGGCGATTGGGATTGAGGCAATGTTCGTCTTCTGTCATAAAATTTGATGGAAAATTTAATCCGACTACCTGTCTATATCGGCCAAATTTGTTGGCAACACTGTATATGACAGGAATACTTCTGGTTTCAGATAAGACACTGGAAGGTTGGGAAGGCATGAGGGAGTGGGGAAGTACTATATGACATGTATACCTCTTGTTTCAGATAAGACACTTGAAGGTTCGGTAGGCAGGAGTATGGGGGGACAGTACTATATGACATGTATATCTCTTGTTTTAGATAAGACACTTGAAGGTTGGGAAGGCATGATTATGGGGGAATAGTACTATATGACATGTATACCTCTTGTTTCAGATAAGACACTGGAAGGTTGGGAAGGCATGATTATGGGGGAACAGTACTATATGACATGTATACCTCTTGTTTCAGATAAGACACTTGAAGGTTGGGTAGGCAGGAGTATGGGGGGACAGTACTATATGACATGTATACCTCTTGTTTCAGACAAGACATTAGAAGGTTGGGAAGGCAAGAGTATGGGGGGACAGTACTATATGACATGTATACCTCTTGTTTCAGATAAGACACTGGAAGGTTGGGAAGGCATGAGTATGGGTGGACAGTAATATGACATGTATACCTCTTGTTTCAGATAAGACACTGGAAGGTTTGGAAGGCATGAGTATGGGGGGACAGTACTATATGACATGTATACCTCTTGTTTGAGATCAGACATTAGAAGGTTGGGAAGGCAAGAGTATGTGGGGACAGTACTATATGACGTGTATATCTCATTTCAGATAAGACATTAGAAGGTTGGGTAGGCAGGAGTATAGATGACAGTACAGAGATTGCCCGTAAATCTATCACATCTCATGTAGCCCGCATGACGGGAGGTAAGCATTCATTTATAGTATTTATTGAGGAGGGTCTTTATGCAGTTTAAATTGAATTTGCCGAAAATGTTAAACATAAGCACTTGAAGTGTAGATATCTTTTAAAGTTTCCGACTACTTGCCTACGTTTTTTTTTTCTAGAAAAACCCCACTTACTATTACATGTCATTTAAACTTAGGTCATAGTAGCTTCAGTTATATGACCAGCTAATTTAAGCAATCCCCGATACAAAAACAAAAGGAAGAACTATAAATCACACGCCTACTTCAAAAACTTTCCCAGTAACTCAAAAACAATGGAAAAGCCCAGTTATACTGGAAAACAAAAAAAATAACACTTTCCTGGTAGCGCGTGCCAGGTTTTCAGGATGCTTGTATTGTGACCATGTCATCTGTATTACAGGTAGTGGACTTCAACAGAGTAAACCTTTTGAAATTGTGCGCCAGTCTATGCCATACGGTTCGCTGAGCGGTGGAGCTGGCTTGTTCTTCATTGGCTTCTCAGCATCGCCAAACAACCTCAACTTTATGCTTGACAACATGGTGGGAGCGGGTGGCGACCCACACCACGATGACGTCATGCGATTGACAAAAAATGTGAAGGGAACCTACTTTTACTTCCCAGGCAATGAAGAGTTGGCTAAACTGGCGTGATGAATTAAATTTGAGTGTCATGAAACATTTACGTATTTGTACTAACCGGTATTAGATTATCTATTAAAAATCACGTTCCATATTTTAAAAGAAAAAGGTTAGCTTGCTGAAAGTGTCAAATAATGATGATGACTGTTTCTTCGATAAAAAAGTTTTAATTTAGATTATTTTTAGTAGTTGTATGATATTGTTTTTGATTGAATTTACATTTTATATATTACAGATAATTTATAGTGGGATGTCTTTATCATATTCGATATAATCTCTGCTTGTCTGCATACTTTTGTTGTTGAAAATAAAAAGTATTACGAAGATTGTTATTGTAGCAGATGTCTATCTATCCAATCCTGAAGTTTTCTAGAAAATCTTTTGCTTATTGTTCGGGGCGCTTGTTTCAGCCGAAGGTTTTGCAGCATTAACTTGAGCAATTTTTATAATAGGTTCATAAACTATATATCAGTGGAACAGGAATTTGTAGTGGTAAATAAAAATACCTTAGCCAAAATGATATTTTGGTGGGGCTTTTCCCATGTAAATTTCTTGTTGATGGGACAGCAGAAAATCAAATAATCTCAAATAACTTCAGTTAGCCTTAATATTTTTCTTTAAAACTTTCAGACTGTTTTCACTTACATTTATTCAACACATTAAAACCAGTTTTGGATAGAAATTCTAAAAAAATATATTTTTCAAATTTTTGATGCAGCAGAATTTAGCATTTAAAAGGCCCTATCAAAAACAACTTGTGAACTTTTTATTTCTCAACAGATTTGGAAAATTAAGGTATTTTTATTTACCACTAAAAATGTAGTAGGTTTCAGTGATATACATTTTATTGAGGTACTAGTTGAAATTTGTCTTAACAGTCCAAAAAACCTTTGGCTGAACAAGCGCCTCAAACAATAAGAAATATTTGCAGTGGGTTGATGTTGTCCCAGAACGATCAATATGTGTGGGCGGGACTTGAAAATCACCAATATTAAGGGTCACAGGCATGCAGTTTCGATGGAAGTCCGAAACACCAGGTTTTGATTTCGCACAATATAAACTCGTAGTTTCATGGTATACAATTATGCGATAGATTGAACAAAATAAAATTCTCACAACTTACATTTATGCCCATCTCTCAACATGATAAAAATATGCAGCTTTGTCCTATTTAAACATGGCAGCCCTTAACATAAAGGCATTCCATTGCATTGTGGTTTTGCATCTGAAACGCATTCCATTGCATTGTGGTTTTGCATCTGATATTTAAAAATACGTCTCAAAGAATAGCGTGTTTTCTGGTGTTTAAAAAAAGATGTCTTGCCACCCACATTATTCTGACACTGGTCAATCAGTCGTAGCACTACCCATTATTTGCTCGTCAGGCAAGGGTTACAAGTGACTACTCCATTTTTAAAGTCTTTGGTATGACGCGGTCAGGGGACTCGAACCCACGACCTCCCGAATGCAAGGCAGACGCTATAACCACTACACCACAATGCTTCGGTGCCAGTTAATGTTCCTGATGTCAGACATATTGATAGGAATTCCAAAACCTCCCAACAACCAATCAGCATTGAGCATTTTAATAAACCATGTTAGATTTATTTACAATCATGCTTTCCTATGATGGCTTTATCATTGGGTTTTGGTTGACACTCTTTTAAAATTAAACATGGCATATATGATTTCTTTCATATAATGAACTTTCTAATGGTGCAAATTCATCTGAAGTTTGTAATTATGGTCATATATTTGTTTTTGGGAGATAACAATTCATAAGGACAGATTTTCCAAACATAGGACCTATAAGTTCATATGGTAAATATTAAGCCTGCATCAGTACGGCAAATAATGTACATGTATTGCAGTAAATTGCAATATTCTGAACTGTATTGCAGTATGTATTACAATATGACTGCAGATGCTTTTTTAGCTCTACTGATCAAAGATTAGCAGAGCTTACCGGTATGCCATGGTGCGGTGTCCATCATCCGTCTGTAAACTTTTTTTTGCAGAGACTACTCCTCTGAAACTACTGGATGGATTTTCATGAAAGTTTAGAGGAATGTTGATCATGAAATGAAGTCTAGTTGATCCTAGCAAAAATGTATGTTGATGTGAAATCGAAGATGGCCGCCAAAGCTAAAAATAGATTTTTAAAAAACGTTTGTATAGACTACTTCTTGAAAACTATAAGTGATATTGATATGGGACTTTTTCTAAAATGATCAGCAGGACATGATGTAAGTCCTTGTCGAAAATCATTTTGATTCGATATTAAACATGGCTGCCAGCGGCCATCTTTGTTTACATAGTGTTATATAGTAAAAATTGTAGCGACTACTCCTCTGAAACTACTTGACGGATTTCATGAAATTTCCAAGGAATGTTGCTCTTGATATCTAGTTGATCCTAGCAAAATATCAGATAAGCCGGAAATTCAAGATGATCGCCACGGCTGAAAATAGATTTATTTTTGAAAAACAAGTTTGTAGCGACTACTTCTTGAAAACTATAAGTATTATTGATATGGGACTTTTTTAAAATGATTAGCATGACATGATGTTAGTTCTTTGTCGAAAATGTTGCTCATGATGTTTGGTTGATCCTAGCAAAATTTCAGGTCGGCCGGAAATTCGAGATGACTATTTCTTAAAACTGTTGAATGTTATTTAACGGCTCATCAACACAGTATAGGTTATTTAGAGCCGCCCCAGAGAGAGGGGAAAGATACATAGGAATCCGCAAACCGTGCCCTACTCTTATTATCGAATAGATTCCTATGGTTCTTAAACGTGCTCGGAGGATAGACCGATACACAGGACCGCCCGGTTTACGTCCCCATCCGACGGACGGGGCTAAGGGAAAGTGTCTTGCCCAAGAACACACTGACAAAACTCAGTGGCACTATGGAGGATTGAACCCGGGGCCTCTGGCTACAAATCCGTCGCGCTACAGACTGCGCCACGCCAGCCCTCTACTTCTTGAAACTATAAGTGATATTGATATGGGACTTCTTCTAAAATGATTAGCATGACATGATGTTGATCCTTGCCAAAAATAATTTTGATTTGACATTAAACATGGCTGGCAGCGGCCATCTTTGTTTACATTGAGTTATATAGTAAATACTTATAACGACTACTCCTCTGAAACAACTTGAAAGATTTTCATGAAACTTTACAGAAATGTTGCTCTTGATGTGTACTTGATCTTTACAAAATTACAGGTCGGCCCGAAATTCAAGATGCCAGCCATGTTTAATGGCTAAAAATAGATTTTTAAAAAACAAATTTGTAGCGACTACTTCTTGAAAACTATAAGTGATATTGATATATATAGGATTTTTTCTAAAATGATCAGTTCGACATGATGTTGGTCCTTGTCGAAAATTATTTTGATTCAACATTAAA
Organism: Cyrtodaria siliqua; assembly: GCA_037043455.1. Classification (NCBI taxonomy): domain Eukaryota; kingdom Metazoa; phylum Mollusca; class Bivalvia; order Adapedonta; family Hiatellidae; genus Cyrtodaria; species Cyrtodaria siliqua. The sequence continues at coordinate 53,931 of JAWPHD010010998.1, read as the reverse complement.
CATGGTTGCCAGTGGCCATCTTTGTTTACATAGAGTTATATATGAAAACTTCTAACGACTACTCTGAAATTACTGGACAGATTTTCATGAAACTTCACAGGAATGCTGATCCAGCTTTCAGAACCTGCCAGTAGAGCTTCAAGGTCATTGACCTCTTGTTTAGTATAAAAACGTTGAAAACTACTAGGATCCAAGCCATTTATTGTCTCGCCCACATAGTGGGTAGCGAGACATAGCAGTCACATTTCCGGTGTCTTTGATACTTGATCTTATGTATTGTTATACCCCCACTAAACAAAGTTTAGGGCTTATACTGGTTTTACCGTCTGTCTGTCTGTCTGTAGATGCAACATTGTCTGCTCCATAACTCCTCTCCCCCTGAAGCAAATCTCATAAAACTTCATGCATGGACTGCCTGTGATGAGAGGATGACCTCTATTGATTTTTGAGGTCAATAGGTCAAGGGCACCATAACCTGATAAGGAAAAACCTTGTCCACTCCATAACTCCTCTCCCCCTGAAGCAAATATCATGAAACTTCACAGATGAACTGCCTGTGGTGAGAGGATGACCTTATTGATTTTGAGTTCAGTAGGTCAAAGGTCAAGGTCACCGGGACCCGATAATGAAAAACCTTGTTCGCACCATAACTCGCACTGGGACCTGATAAAATCTTGTCCACACCATTAATCTTTCCCCCCCCCCCCACCCCATTAATCTTTCCCCCCCCCCCCCCCCACCGAGGCAAATTTCATGAAACTTCATAGATGAACTGGTGGTGAGAGGATGGCCCCTATCGATTTTGAGGTCAATAGGTCAAAGGACAAGGTCACCAGCACCCGATAATGGAAAACCTTGTCCGCCATTTCCTTTCCCCTCGAGGCAAATCTCATGAAACCTCATAGGTGAACTGCATGTGGTGAGAGGACGACCCCTATTGATTTTGAGGTCAGTAGGTCAAGGTCACCTGGACCCGATAATGAAAAACCTTGTCCGTTCCATAACTCCTGTCCCCCTGAAGAAAATCTCATGAAACTTTATAGGTTAATTGCCTGTGGTGGGACGAAGAGCCCTATTGATTTTGAGGTCAGTAGATCAAAGGTCAAGGTCACAAGGACCCGATAATGAAAAACCTTGCCCGCTCCATAACTCCTCTCCCCCTGAAGCAAATCTCTTGAAACTTCATAGGTGAACTGCCCGTGTTGGGAGGATGACCCCTATTAATTTTGAGGTCCGTAGATCAAAGGTCAAGGTAACCGGGACCAGATCCTCTCCCCCTGAAGCAAATCTCATGCAACTTAATATGTGGACTGCCTGTGATGAAAAGATGGCCCCTATTGGTTTTGAGGTCAGTAGGTCAAAGGTCAAGGTCACCATTAAATGATCATGAAAATCCCATTCCAACCAATCTTTACTCGCAACAGTAGGGTGGGGAATGTGGGGTCTGGTAGCGGGGTATATTTGTCACCCTTTGAAGGCGACAGCTCTAGTTGGCATTGGTGGACATCGCTGGATGACAAAAAACACCAAGGTCAAGGTCATGTTTTGCGTTATTTCCCAAAATTACGCCCTGGTTAAACCACTTAACCTCAGTAACTTAACTTCGTATGATTACTTCGCTTTTATTTGTTTGATACTTGGTCATATGAAGTGTTGTCTTTGGTGGACATCATTTAAGCACAAATTTAATATTTCATATGCGGTTTGCCGCGGTGGGCGAGACACCCTCAGACCGAGGTCTTGTATTAATTACAGTGTACAGTAAGCCCCTGAAGGGACTGTTATGCTTGGGTGCAGAGTTAATTTCTTTACTTTGATTTACAATTCACAACTGAGAGAACGCGATTTCATTTTGTTTTCTTATACATTTGATATTTCTGCACATAATGAACACAAAATTGTCTACATTGAATGCCATAGTGCAAAAATGTGAACAGTTTTAAAATGTAAGACTTATCGTAAGATGTTTAATAAAACGGGCCCTTATCCTTAAAACATGTATTGCTCACTAAACTAAAAGGGTGCAACAAATTCTTTTTCAAGTATTTCGAGAATTAATCAAATTTGGTCCTGGCTGGGATGGAACGCATAATCCCTGGATTAATAGACTGAGGTGCTACAATACGGCAGCACCTGTAATAAATTCATATGGTTCTTAAACATGGTTGGAGGGAGGATAGATGCCGATACATGAGACCGCCCAGTTAATTATGGTTTGAGGGAGGATAGACGCCTATACATGAGACCGCCCGGTTAAACATGGTCGGAGGGAGGATAGATGCCGATACACGAGACCGCCCAGTTAAACATGGTCGGAGGGAGGATAGATGCCGATACACGAGACCGCCCAGTTAAACATGGTCAGAGGGAGGATAGACGCCGCTACATGAGACCACCCAGTTAAACATGGTCGGAGGGAGGATAGACGCCGATACATGAGACCACCCAGTTAAACATGGTCGGAGGGAGGATAGAAGCCGATACACGAGAACGCCCAGTTAAACATGGTCGGAGGGAGGATAGACACCGATACACGAGAACGCCCAGTTAAACATGGTCGGAGGGAGGATAGATGCCGATACATGAGACCACCCAGTTAAACATGATCGGAGGGAGGATAGACGCTGATACATGAGAACGCCCAGTTAAACAAGGTCGGAGGGAGGATAGACGCCGATACACGAGAACGCCCAGTTAAACAAGGTCGGAGGGAGGATAGACGCTGATACACGAGACCACCCAGTTAAACATGGTCGGAGGGAGGATAGATGCCGATACACGAGACCACCCAGTTAAACATGGTCGGAGGGAGGATAGACACCGATACATGAGACCGCCCAGTTAAACATGGGTCGGAGGGAGGATAGACGCCGCTACACAAGACCGCCCAGTTAAACATGGTTGGAGGGAGGATAGACGCTGATACAAGAGACCGCCCAGTTAACTTCACCATTTGCCTGATGAGGCTAAAGGAAAGTGTCTTCGCAAGAACAAAATGATAAAACTCAGTGGCGCCGGCGAAGCTTGAACACGGGTCCACCGTGCTAGCCACTGGGCCACGCCATAGAGAATCAGGATTTTTCCCCCAATTCACTTCCGTGGTGTCACTGAGTTCCGTCGGTGTGTTCTTGGGCAAGACACTTTCTCTTAGCCTCATCCGTTGGATGGGGACTTAAACCGGGCACGAGCACGTTAAAGAACCATTTGAATCTATTCGATAATAAGAGTAGGGCAGGTTCCAATTCATTTTTGGATTCCTATGTATCCTTCCCCTCTCTCTGGGGCGGCTCCAAATAACCTATTCTGTGTTGATGAGCCGTTAAACAACATTCAATTCCAATTCATTTTTGGGTCTGTATGTCAAGGTCGCAATATGAAACACCTTATACACGACAACTCTTCAACCTCTATAACGCACATTCATTCAATAACAAGCGGTCAAACAATTCCTATATTTTGTAAAAATTGGTCGATGTTATTTCTTAGGGGTATCTTGCTCAATACTGCACCCAGATATCGTCTTTTTACGGTATTTATAGTGCTTATAGCTTTGTATATGTATGCAAGTCATCTCCATGATGCAAAAGCACTGCTGTTTTGGTTCTTCTGACTGGACAATGGTGGAAAATGAAAATGAGTTCCTATGTAGTCGCCATTCTGAAGTATGACATTGGTTCAAACATTAGTATCAGCTATCCGTGAGAATCTTATGGTTTTATATTCTGTACTTAACAATCAGAGGTGTGACTCGCTCCCATTATAAATTAGGTAGAGAATGTGACACGACTCCAGTTTGTTCTTTCAGGCAAGGTTTGTGAAGACATAATGCAATGCCAGTATACAAAGCCATCGTATTTTGACTTCATATACTGGACTTTGGGTAAGGTTATAAATGGAAGTTGTACCACTATAAAAATGTTTTTATTATCTCATCAAATACTGGTGGTGGCCACCTGCATAGTGAACTCATAAAAGATATAACACAGACATTGTTTAAGCCTTTTAATACATAATTCATCACAGGACACAGAGATTTGCTTTACAGTGCATTGTAATTGTCATTTTGCTAGGACCATCACCTGTCTGATGTGTGTGAGAAAAGAATAGATTCACTGTATATATTATGACAAGCAATGAGAACCAAACAACTGATAGAACGTTTCCTGGTGTCAGTTGTGCTATACACATGTTTGCTAGTTGGAAAAAAAGGAGAAATTTATCTTAAAGGAGCATAAAGCAATATTTCGGTGTCCCTTTGTCTTCTACATAACTGGCATATTTGCAAATCATTATAATTATTCAAAGGAATATTAATTATACAAGAAGTTCAAAGCTTATTATTACTTACTATTAATTATACCGCACCAATAATATAATAGAGTAATGTTTTTGTTTTTTAGGACTCCAGATGTTATTACAGGTATATGCAAGCAGGTTTAAAATCAAAAAGATACTAGATTACCACATGAAGATTCTAGATTACTACATGAAGATTCTAGATGAAGATCGTAGATTACTACATGAAGATTCCAGATGAAGATAGTAGATTACTACATGAAGATTCTAGATGAAGATCGTAGATTACTACATGAAGATTCCAGATTACTACATGAAGATAGTAGATTACTACATGAAAATACTAGATTACTACATGAAGATTCTATATTACTACATGAAGGTAGTCGACTACTAGATGAAGATCATAGATTACTACATGTAGATACTTCATTACTACATGAAGATTCTAGATTACTACATGAAGAATTTAGATGAAGATTACTACATGAAGATTCTAGATGAAGATTACTACATGAAGATTCCAGATTACTACATGAAGAAAGTAGATTACTACATGAAGATACTTCATTACTACATGAAGATTCTAGATTACTACATGAAGATTCTAGATGAAGATTACTACATGAAGATTCCAGATTACTACATGGAGATAGTAGATTACTACATGAAGATTCTAGATTACTAAATGAAGATTCTAGATGAAGATCGTAGATTACTACATGAAGATTCTAGATGAAGACCGTAGATTACTACATGAAGATTCCAGATTACTACATGAATATAGTAGATTACTACATGAAAATACTAGATTAAACTAGATTACTACATGAAGATTCTAGATTACTACATGAAGGTAGTAGACTACTCGATGAACATCATAGATTATTGAAGATAGTAGATTACTACATGTAGATACTAAATTTCACATGAAGATTCCAGATTACTACATGAAGAAAGTAGATTACTACATGAAGATACTTGATTACTACATGTAGATAGTAGATAACTAGATGAAGATCGTAGATACCTACATAAAGATTCCAGATTACTACATGAAGATTATAGATGAAGATCGTAGATTACTACATGAAGATTTCAGATTACTACATGAAGATAGTAGATTAGTACATGAAGATAGTAGATTACTACATGAAGAATGTAGATTACTACATGAAGATAGTAGATTACAACATGAAGCTTGTAGGTTACTACAAGAAGATACTAGATTAATACATGAATATTTCAGATTACTACATGAAGATAGTAGATTAGTACATGAAGATACTAGATAACTACATGAATATTGTAGATTACTACATGAAGATTCCAGTTTACTACATGAAGGTACTAGATTACTAAATGAAGATACTAGATTACTACATGCAGTTTTCAGATTACTACATGAAGATTTCAGATTACTACATGAAGATAGTAGATTACTACAAGAAGCTTGTAGGTTACTACAAGATACTAGATTACTACATGAAGATTTCAGATTACTACTTGAAGATAGTAGATTACTACATGAAGATTCCAGATTACTACATGAAGATACTAGATTACTACATGAAGATTTCAGATTACTACATGAATATAGTAGATTATTACATGAAGATTGCAGATTACTACATGAAGATACTTGATTACTACATGAAGATTTCAGATTACTACATGAAGATTTCAGATTACCACATGAAGATAGTAGATTACTACATGAAGATTCCAGATTACTACATGAAGATACTAGATTACTACATGAAGATTTCAGATTACTACATGAAGATACTTGATTACTACATGAAGATTTCAGATTACTACGTGAAGATAGTAGATTACTACATGAAGATTGTAGATAAATACATGAAGATTCCAGATTACTACTCGCGGCATCCTGTTATGTATAAAAGAAACCTATGCATTACGTATTTGCAATCACTATCATATTTTGTTGTTGAGTAGATGGAATCTTTTTTTTTGCCCTTATAAATTTCACCAATAATATATTTATGGCAGAACATGACTGTAGGATAAAAATGAAAAATTAAAAAACATTACCTTTTTATTTATTCTATCATTTACAGTGATTCATGAAAGAAAAGATCACCATTTAGTGATTTATGGTAAGAAATAGATCAGTATTTAGTGATTTATGGTAAGAAATAGATCAGTATTTAGTGATTTATGGTAAGAAATAGATCAGTATTTAGTGATTTATGGTAAGAAATAGATTACCATCTGTAGTGATATATGGTAAGAAGTAAATTGTGTTTTACAGTGATTTCCTGTAAACAAGAGGCCCACGAGGGCCTGTATTGCTCTACTGGCTATATGGAGTCTGTGATGGGGAACACGACAACAATTTGTACAACTAGGCTTGGTACTGATCATTCCTGCCAAGTTTCACCTAAATCCAGCCAGGGGTTCAGAAAAACTAGTCTGGATAAAGCTTGTGTATAAGGGGCCATATTAACTCCTTAGGGGCCAAAAATCATTCAACCGGAACACAGCGATGATAATTATGCACAAGGGTTCGTACTGATAATCCCTGCCAAGTTCTATTGAAATCCGGCCTGGGGTTCAAGAGAATTAGTCTGTACAAACTTTTAAAGGATCATATCTCCACCAAAAATCATTCAAACGTAACACGACAATGATAGCCACAACCAAATTTCATTCAAAAGCCGACCAGTGGTTGTGGAGAACTAGTTCAGACAAAGTTTGTATATTAAAAGAGACACAGCTCAAACAAAAATCATTCAACTGGAACATGACAATAATATCATTCTTGCCAAGTTTCACTGAAATCCACTCAGGAGTTCAGGAGAACATGCCTGTACAAAGATAATGTATTAAAACCTTTAAAGGGCCACAACTCTGCCAAAAGTCATTGAAATGGAACACAGCGATGATATGCACAACTAGACTTGGTACTCATCATCCCCGCCAAAATTCGGCCAGGAGTTCAGAACAGACTATAGTCTGGATAAAGTTAATGTATCGAAACCTTTAAAGGGCTACAACTCTGAAAAATATCACTCAACCGGAACACAGCGATGTCATGCATAACTAGGCTTGGTAACTAGTCCAGACAAAGTTTGTGTATTAAAACCTTTAAAGGGCCATAACTCGGGCAAAAATCATTCAACCGAAACACGGTGATGATATGCACCATTAGATTTAGCACTGATCAAGCCTGCAAAATTTCATTAATATCCGGACAAATGAAGGCCCTATCGTCTTAATGAGGAAAATACAGCATTTTCTACTAAATCAAGGGTCGTAACTCCGGTGTTATTAATCCGATTTGGTTGGTTTTCAAACTAGTCCAAGCTTTCATCAGTATTACCAATCTGATTTAGTTTGTAAAAGATCCAACAAAAATAAAGTCCCTATCGTGTTAACGAGGCCAAATTATAGCATATTTCAGAAAATCAAGGTCCATAACTCTGGTGTGAATGGTCCAATCTGGCTGGTTTTCAAACTTGTCCGAGCAGGTAAAGTTTTGAAAAACATCCGATGAAAAATGAAGGCCCTAACATGTTAACAAGGCCAAATTATGGCATATTTCAGAAAATTAAGGGCTATATCTCTGGTGAAAAGGTCTGGTTTTCGAACTCGTCCAAGATTTCATTGCTATTAACAATCTGTGCAAGTTTGGTAAAGATCAAATAATAAGTGAAGGTGCTAGAGTGTTCACAAGGCAGAAAATGGGATTTTTTCAGCAAAACGAGGGCCATATCTCTGGTGTTGCTGATCCGATCTGGCCGTTTATCAAACTCGTTCAAGCTCTCATTGATATAAAGACTTTGGATATGTTTGGTTAAGACTGAAAAATGAAGGGGCTAGAGTGTTCACAAGGCAAAAGTTAACAGATGACGGACGGACGACGAACAACACGTCATCCCATTAGGTCTGCTGGCCTGTGGCCAGTAGAACTCATAAGCTCTGCTGGCCTTTAATACCCATAATAGCCCATAAATACTGAACATCAAACTCCTTCATAACACAATCAATATCAATGTGTCAAACCCACAGTTAACATTTCCTCTAACAATGCATCATATACATGGTAAAGGGACTGTCAGCATGTTTCCTCTTACAATGCATATCAAAGGGACTGTCAGCATGTTTCCTCTAACAATGCATATCAAAGGGACTGTCAGCATGTTTCCTCTAACAATGCATATCAAAGGGACTGTCAGCATGTTTCCTCTAACAATGCATATCAAAGGGACTGTCAGCATGTTTCCTCTAACAATGCATATCAAAGGGACTGTCAGCATGTTTCCTCTAACAATGCATATCAAAGGGACTGTCAGCATGTTTCCTCTAACAATGCATATCAAAGGGACTGTCAGCATGTTTCCTCTAACAATGCATATCAAAGGGACTGTCAGCATGTTTCCTCTAACAATGCATATCAAAGGGACTGTCAACATGTTTCCTCTAACTGCGTACCGGTATTAAGGACTTTTAAAGGGACTGCTGACAATCTGAGAGTGTACTGATGTGAATGTGTGATAGTTTGGGACAGTAGTCTCAAATCATACGACGCCAATTATTTTAAAAATGTAGAACGGTAACACATTCAGAGGCACAGGGAGTTTTAATCAAACTTTTGTTATAAAGTGAAGGATATAATATTGAAACATGATACATAAGGACAATATGAACAAAGTCTGCCCTATCATGTCTGAAATATATCCAAAGCTTTAGTAACGCGTTACAAGGCAGAATATGTATTTTCAGCTTAAACTAACGGCCTAAATATCCATAAATTAACAACAACAATGCATATCAAAGGGACTGTCAGGATGTTTCCTCTAACAATGCATATCAAAGGGACTGTCAGCATGTTTCCTCTAACAATGCATATCAAAGGGACTGTCAGCATGTTTCCTCTAACAATGCATATCAAAGGGACTGTCAGCATGTTTCCTCTAACAATGCATATCAAAGGGACTGTCAGCATGTTTCCTCTAACAATGCATATCAAAGGGACTGTCAACATGTTTCCTCTAACAATGCATATCAAAGGGACTGTCAACATGTTTCCTCTAACTGCGTACCGGTATTAAGGACTTTTAAAGGGACTGTTGACAATCTGAGAGTGTACTGATGTGAATGTGTGATAGTTTGGGACAGTAGTCTCAAATCATACGACGCCAATTATTTTAAAAATGTAGAACGGTAACACATTCAGAGGCACAGGGAGTTTTAATCAAACTTTTGTTATAAAGTGAAGGATATAATATTGAAATATGATACATAAGGACAATATGAACAAAGTCTGCCCTATCATGTCTGAAATATATCCAAAGCTTTAGTAACGCGTTACAAGGCAGAATATGTATTTTCAGCTTAAATTAACGGCCTAAATATCCATAAATTAACAACACAAGATTTTTCCGCCATTTTGAATATGTTGTTCTTACGCCATGATGTCTAAATAATATGTCATACTTTAAAGTGTTTTAAATGTCTTTATGGTCCATAACTGCCAACAGTCCCTTTAAATACAAAAAATAATAAATACATTTTGGCAAATTATTTAAATAATGGAAGTACAAGTTATACCACAAATATTTACACAACTATATACATGATGATACATTTGATCAGATTCACCCAAATGTTGCATTGACCATATATTCACAATTCTAATACACCCACACTATATAGCCTAGTTTAAAATATCTCGTTATATTGAACGATATATTCACAAGTAACACTAAATATAATCAGAGATTTAATCTATTATTATTTAAAGTAGTTATCCTGCCAACAAAATGCCAAATAACACATTTTAATTGACACACACACAATACTGCACTGTAACAGACTTTAAGTGTCACATAAAACAGGTAGAACATACAATACACTGTACATAAATTATATGTGAACCATTTCTACATAACAATACGGCAGATATTGCACAACAGTTTTAGCAAATACTCTTAAAAACATCTATAATCGTCAGGCGGAGGCTACATTTAAAACAACACCGACAAATCACAATGTCTATCGAACGTTTGAGCTCAAACACACAGATTAAAATTTTCTCAACTCCCATAAATTCAGGTCAACTTTAAAAAAGTATTTTCCATTAATTATATTGATTCTGTATGCAGATTCAGTATTGCGTTTCTGAGACTGGGTCTGAGCTAAAGAGGTCAAAAGACTGATAAAAGACATTCCTGTAAACATATACAGCTACACATATTGACGGCAAATAAAAAACTAACGTTTCTTGATCTACACTTATATATAGCTTAAAATAGTATCGCGCATCTTCCGAATATTATATAATTGGCATTTCCCATTATCATCAATCATTTGTATCATCAATCATTTGTAACAAAATCTGTGACTCCATGTTGTTAGGGTGTTGGGGGAATGCTGGAGACCTCTTGAAGGACTTTCTGCTGGTCGATGTTTATGTCTACCACAGACTTGTGATGTTAAGGTGTTGGGGGAATGCTGGAGACCTCTTGAAGGACTTTTTGTTCAATGTTTATGTCCCCTACAGATTTCTGTTGTTAAGAGTGTTGGGGGAGTGCTGGACCTCTTGAAGGATTTTCTGCTTGTCAATGTTTATGTCTACCACAGACTTGTGATGTTAGGCTGTTGGGGGAATGCTGGAGACCTCTTGAAGGACTTTTTGTTGGTCAATGTTTATGTCCCCTACAGATTTCTGTTGTTAGAGTGATGGGGGAGTGCTGGACTTCTTGAAGGACTTTCTGCTGGTCAATGTTTATGTCCACCACATATTTCTGTTGTTAGGGTGTTAGGGGAATGCTGGAGACTTCTTGAAGGACTTTCCGTGGTCAATGTTTATGTCCACCACATATTTCTGTTGTTAGGGTGTTGGGGGAATGCTGGAGACTTCTTGAAGGACTTTCTGCTGGTCAATGTTTATGTCCACCACAGATTTCTGTTGTTAGAGTGTTGGGGGAATGCTGGAGACTTCTTGAAGGACTTTCTGATGGTCAATGTTTATGTCCACCACATATTTCTGTTGTTAGAGTGTTGGGGGGAATGCTGGAGACCTCTTGAAGGACTTTCTGCTGGTCAATGTTTATGTCCACCACAGATTTCTGTTGTTAGGGTGTTGGGGGGAATTGCTGGAGACCTCTTGAAGGACTTTCTGCTGGTCAATGTTTATGTCTACCACAGACTTGTGATGTTAGGGTGTTGGGGGAATGCTGTAGACCTCTTGAAGGACTTTTTGTTGGTCAATGTTTATGTCCCCTACAGATTTCTGTTGTTAGAGTGTTGGGGGAGTGCTGGACTTCTTGAAGGACTTTCTGCTGGTCAATGTTTATGTCCACCACAGACCTGTTGTTAGGGTGTTGGGGGGAATGCTGGAGACCTCTTGAAGGACTTTTTGCTGGTCAATGTTTATGTCCCCTACAGATTTCTGATGTTAGGCTGCTTGGAGAATGCTGGAGACTTCTTGGAAGGAGTTTTTGTTGGTCAATGTTTATGTCCGCCACAGACTTCTGTTGTTAGGGTGTTGGGGGAATGCTGGAAACTTCTTGAAGGACTTTCTGCTGGTCAATGTTTATGTCCGCCACAGACTTCTGCTGTTAGGGTGTTGGGGGAATGCTGGAGACTTCTTGAAGGACTTTCTGCTGGTCAATGTTTATGTCTACCACAGACTTCTGTTGTTAGGGTGTTGGGGGAATGCTGGAGACCTCTTGAAGGACTTTCTGCTGGTCAATGTTTATGTCTGCCACAGACTTCCGTACCTCAATGATGATGGACCGCACCTGTAAATAGACCAAATACGGATAATCACAAGCGAGTGTAATGGGGGTATATGCACTGTTTTGTTTTGGCAGCTTATTTAGCTCTTCCTGTGGTACAAAAAATGGCCCAAAGCGTTTTTTGTTTTGTTTTCAGTAAAAGTAAGAATATGAAATTGGATGATAGTGTTAAAGATTTAGGGCTATTGGTAAGGTAATAAAAAACATAAATTGGAAACAAATGATGTCTAATAAGTAGGTCTGTTACAGAATAGTGCTCATCTTGCAAGATGTATCCGTATAGATCTGTTACAGAATAGTGCTCATCTTGCAAGATTTATCCGTATAGGTCTGTTACAGAATAGTGCTCATCTTGCAAGATTTATCTGTATAGGTCTGTTACAAAATAGTGCTCATCTTGCAAGATTTATCCGTATACAGTTGGCAGATTGTGAGGCCATCTCTGACAAAGAAATGAATCTCATGAGATACTTTAACCAGAATCACTGAAATGGTCAAAACAAGGACGAGGTTGGTAATGGGGAACTATTTTTGATCACTAGGTAAGCTTAAAGTACTACTGTACATGTATCTGAGGAGTACTGGGATATTACAGTGAAGTTACGTTGATATTTCCATAGTTTCAATAAATGCCTAAAGGGCACAATTACCAATTGCCTCGGTAATCAAAAAGAAAAAAAATCCTCGTTTTTTTTAGCAAAGTCTTGATCAAGATGCTCTTATTTTCTTGGATAACCTTGCATACACGCGTAAGAAATGTGGAGATACTTTAAACACATAAAAAGTGTTTTCAAAACTCAAATTAAAATAGAGCTTTTCTAAGTATTTAGTATATTGGGCAAGTAAATTTTGAGCAGGTCTAGTGATTTTACCCAACTACTAGACCGGTAACTAAAAATGTTAATTTCTAGCCCTGTGAAGTACTCATATCTGTGTATGATATTGAAGAGTTAAGGAGACTTAAAAGCAAGCCTCAAGATAAACCAAGGTGTAATAAGGGTAACATTAAATGCCTCTCCAAAATCGTGATGCTGGGCTTAAAAAACAAAATAGCAAATTCCTCAGCAGTATAATTCTAGTAAACTAATTTGTCAATGATGGACTGCCCTTTCCTTCACATTTCACAATGACCTTTCAAACTTACCATCTGAGTAAAGAAGCCCATTTCCTTCGGTTTTTCTGAGTATCTCTCAAACTGGTCTAAACTGTCCTGTAACTTCAATGTGAGAGTATCGTAGCTGGCTCTGACCACTTCCAGCACCTGTAATATGAAATCGTAATATGATTGAAATCATAAAAGCCTAGAAGGAGATGCACACACAAGTGTTTCCTTTTCATAGAATTAAAGTTCTAAATGTGTAACACTCTATAAATCAGGAATATTTTTATTATACATTTTCAGGGGAAGAAAATTCCACACGTCCACTCGCCCAGATGAGTGCTCACTGATGCAGGACGATTAGAAATTCAGATAAATCCTTTAACAATTTATCAATTTGACCATTCAAATAGTACGTAGGATTCAGAAACACATTTTCCTGCCCTGATTTTATTTTACACTCATAGCTCAAACCCTATCTGACAAAATCCATTCATATTTGTAGAATGTTTATATAATATATTGATTTTGTGCAATACATTGGTTGATTGAGTATGAAGTTCAAGGCACCCCATATGATGAAATGAATAGATTTGGGACCTAATCGGTGACCACAATTATACTAGTTAATGTAAAGATACTTACCTGTTCCTCGGTGAGCGAGGACAGATGATTGACAGATGCCCAGCTATCCACCTTGGGTGTGAAGTGATTGATAATTGCTCTGAAATGTAACAACAATAAAGTGAAATCTCACATGACCTGTATATCATGCTCCTTCCTCCACATTGTATCAATATTTTCTAACGACCTTGGTAGAAATACTGATATTCCATTGGTCGATGGTAAAAATGTGCGACTACATTTATTAAATAATGCTAAGCTGATCTTAAATTATTCAATATTCCATTCGACTCTAGTTCATATTTCTGCAAATTACTCACTGACATTCACCACATTACTCACCTGACATTCACCACATTACTCACCTGACATTCACCAAATGATTGGTTAACCTTGCAGCAGAGTCTTTACATTCACCTTCATTGGTCGTGAATCGCAGAGCTGTAAAATATAGAAGGGTACACCGTTAACATTAGTCGTGTATCGCAGAGCTGTAAAATATAGAAGGGTACTCAGATGGCAACAACAGCTCTTTTCTTTCGTTTATATTACAATACCTGATAGAATTATAACTGCAGACATACCCATGGAATACAGGTTGTATTATGGCATACATGCCCATGGAATACAGGTTGTATTATGGCATACATACCCATTGAATACATGTTGTTAATGACCTGAGGAGTTATTACTGCATACACACCCATGGAATACAGGTTGTTAATGACCTGAGGAGTTATTACTGCATACATACCCATGGAATTGAATTGGGGTTTTAAGGCGCACCAACACAATACAGGTTATATGGCGCCTAACAGGCATGAACATGCCAGGCTCATCTTCCATGTACATCGAGATAAAATATGGAAAATGGGCCTAGAATCTTCTCACCCTGAACTGCAGAGTTGCTGCAAATTCTATCGTAAAAACTCCATTTACGCTGGAGCCACGTTTATTGTTTTTCTGCCACTGCTCTTAGTGATGTGAGCGAGATGGCACCTGAAACAATGCAGGGGTCATGATTAAGACCTTTAATGAGCATGAACAAAAAATGACAAAATGAATATGAATGGGGGGGGGGGGGGGGGGGGGGGGGGGTCCTAAACCTCTGCATGTGACGGTGTGTTTGCAGTGGTTGTATTCTACCCCGGCAACCACACGGGGATATATACCCATGGAATACAGGTTGTTAATGACCTGAGGAGTTATTACTGCATACATACCCATGGAATACAAGTTCTATTACAGCATACATACCCAATGAATACAGGTTGTATTGTGGCATACCTACCCATGGAATACAGGTTGTATTATGTCATACATACCCATGAATACAGAATACAGGTTGTATTATGTCATACATACCCATGGAATACAGGTTGTATTATGTCATAGATACCCATGGAATACAGGTTGTATTATGTCATACATACCCATGAATACAGAATACAGGTTGTATTACATAATAAATACCGATGGAATACAGGTTGTATTATGTCATACATACCCATGAATACAGAATACAGGTTGTATTATGTCATACATACCCATGGAATACAGGTTGTATTATGTCATAGATACCCATGGAATACAGGTTGTATTATGTCATACATACCCATGAATACAGAATACAGGTTGTATTACATAATAAATACCGATGGAATACAGGTTGTATTATGTCATAGATACCCATGGAATACAGGTTGTATTATGTCATACATACCCATGGAATACAGGTTGTATTGCGGCATACATACCCATGGAATACAGTTGTATTACTGCATAAATACCCATGGAATACAGGTTGTATTATGTCATACATACCCATGGAATACATGTTGTATTGCGACACACATACCCATGGAATACATGTTGTATTATGTCATATATACCCATGAAATACAGGTTGTATTATGGCATATATAGAGGATTGTAAACGAGTTCCCATTTCATATAAGATTTATGAAACTAGTTATGAATTATTTTAATTTTAACGAGCCTTTTGGAGAGTTAAAATTAAAAATAATTCATAATGAGTTTCATAAATCTTATATGGAATGGAAACGACTTTAAGATCCTTTTTATCATATAACAATTGCAACAAAATTAGTAAAAAACAATTCAGATGTACATAGAACTGCCACGACGTCAGACACACTTTAGCGTCAAAACGTCATAAAATATGTGACGTCGTGTCTCACACATAACGTTGCGTATAAAAGAGTTTGTGTTTTACCTCTTTACAAAATAGCAGTTTACGCCAACTAAACAAACAAACCAACAACAATGTTTTAATTAACGTGCATTATTTTTATAAGCTGTCACAAATAATAAGTTTATGACTCAGATCTGGGTGAATTTATAATAAATAAAATAGTTTCAGTTAATAAACTTGCATAGTGTTACAGGTTTAACTCAACCAATCAAAATCGTTCAAGGTTGTATTACACATGTGTCATACAATAGAATATTAAATGGCTAACAAGGGACGTTATGTGATAAATACCTATGGAATACAGGTTGTATTATGGCATACTACCCTTGGAATACAGGTTGCAGTACGGCATACATACCCATTGAATACAGGTTGTATTTTGGTATACATACCCATAGAATACAGGTTGTCGAAGACCTGATGCATGCGGATTATCTCGTAGTAAAGCTCGTCATAACTGTTTGGGTTAGGAAGAAATGTGTCGCCGTAGGTGATGAACAAGTTAAATATATTTACAATCTGAAAAAAAATGTCAACACAAGATTGATTGATGCCATCTAACAGAAGGAACAAGCACATACATTCTGACATTCAGGGCTTCTAAAATTTTAAAATGCAAATCGGTCCAGGTTTTTATCTGCCGTAAGAATCACACTTATTTTGAAAAAATCACTAAAATCGCCGTACCCCACCCACCATGTCAGCTGCAACATGCATTTTTTCCGTTCAGTCATTGATATAGAGAACTATTTAAAATGTATGTTTGTATTATATTTGTACTATTTATAACTTACTTTATCACAATTTGTACATTTTAATGACTGACATCATGTCTTCGCTTTACTGAATGAATAACTTTCACTCAATATTAAAATTGTTGATCATTTGAGGAATTGAACCGGAAGTGTCTAATAAACCGGGTAGGTATAAAACGCGGACTAACACGCGCGGACTACCGGATTATATACGATTTTACATAAATTGAGTAATATCGTTTTTCATCAATTAGCTTAATTAATACCAAATGTTACGACTAACGCAAACAATTTCGGTCCGACTTAAAAAAACAAGAGGTCAATGACCTTGAAGCTCTACTGATTGATTTTGATTTCAGGAAGTAGTGACTACAAACTTGATTTTTGAAAATCTATTTTTAGCCGTGGCGGCCATCTTGAATTTCCGGCAGACCTGAAATTTTGCTAGAATCAATTAGACATCAAGAGCAACATTTCTGTGAAGTTTCATGAAAATCCGTCAAGTACTTTCAGAGGAGTAGTCGCTACAAGTTTTCATTATATAACTCTATGTAAACAAAGATGGCCACTGGCAGCCATGTTTAACGTCGAATCAAAATAATGTTCAACTCGGATAACCATCATGTCATGCTGATCATTTTAGAAAAAGTCCCATATCAATATCTCTTATAGTTTTCAAGAAGTCGTCGCTACAATCTTAATTTTTTAAAATCTTTTTTTAGCCGTGGTGGCCATCTTGATTTTCCGGCCGACCTGAAATTTTGCTAGGATCAATAAGACATCAAGAGCAACATTCCTGTGAAGTTTTATGAAAATCCGTACAGTAGTTTCAGAGGAGTAGTCGCTACAAGTTTTCATTATATAACTCTATGTAAACAAAGATGGCCACTGGCAGCCATGTTTAACGTCGAATCAAAACGGTTTTCGACAAGGACCAACATCATGTCATGCTGATCATTTTAGAAAAAGTCCCATATCAATATCTCTTATAGTTTTCAAGAAGTAGTCGCTACAAACTTATTTTTTAAAAATCTATTTTTAGCCGTGGTGGCCATCTTGAATTTCCGGCCGACCTGAAATTTTGCTAGGATCAATTAGACATCAAGAGCAACATTCGTGTGAAGTTTCATGAAAATCCGTCAAGTAGTTTCAGAGGAGTAGTCGCCACAAGTTTTCATTATATAACTCTATGTAAATAAAGATGGCCGCTGGCAGCCATGTTTAACGTTGAATCAAAACGATTTTCGACAAGGACCAACATCATGTCTTTAGAAAAAGTCCCATATCAATATCACTTATATTTTTCAAGAAGTAGTCGCTACAAACTTGTATTTTGAAAATCTATTTTTAGCTGTGGCGGCCATCTTGAATTTCCGGCCGACCTGAAATTTTGCTAGGATCAATTAGACATCAAGAGCAATATTTCTGTGAAGTTTCATGAAAATCCGTCAAGTAGTTTCAGAGGAGTAGTCGCTACAAGTTTTCATTATATAACTCTATGTAAACAAAGATGGCCACTGGCAGCCATGTTTAATGTCGAATCAAAATAATGTTCGACTCCGATAACCATCATGTCATGCTGATCATTTTAGAAAAAGTCCCATATCGATATCACTTATAGTTTTCAAGAAGTAGTCGCTACAAACTTATTTTTTAAAAATCTATTTTTAACTTTGGCAGCCATCTTGAATTTCTGGCCGATCTGAAATTTTGCTAGGATCAATTAGACATTAAGAGCAACATTCCTGTAAAGTTTCATGAAAATCCGCCAAGTAGTTTCAGAGGAGTAGTCGCTACAAGTTTTTATTATATAACTCTATGTAAACAAAGATGGCCACTGGCAGCCATGTTTAATGTCGAATCAAAATAATGTTCGACTCGGATAACCATCATGTCATGCTGATCATTTTAGAAAAAGTCCCATATCAATATCACTTATAGTTTTCAAGAAGTAGTCGCTACAAACTTGTATTTTGAAAATTTATTTTTAGCTGTGGCGGCCATCTTGAATTTCCGGCCGACCTGAAATTTTGCTAGGATCATTTAGACATCAAGAGCAACATTCCTGTGAAGTTTCATGAAAATCCGCCAAGTAGTTTCAGAGCAGTAGTCGCTACAAGTTTTTACTATATAACTCTATGTAAACAAAGATGGCCGCTGGCAGCCACGTTTAACGTCCAATCAAAACGATTTTCGACAAGGACCAACATCATGTCATGCTGATCATTTTAGAAAAAGTCCCATATCAATATCACTTATAGTTTTCAAGAAGTAGTCGCTACAAACTTGAATTTAAAAAACAAGTTTTAGCTTTGGCGGCCATCTTGGATTTCACATCAACATGAATTTTTGCTAGGATCAACTAGACTTCATGGGCAACATTTCTGTAAAGTTTTATGAATATCCATCCAGTAGTTTCAGAGGAGTAGTCGCTACAAATAAAAGTTAACGGACGGACGGACAGACGGACGACGGACGCCGCACCACGGCATAAGCTCTGCTGATCTCTGATCAGTAGAGCTAAAAACTGTGTCAGGTTTGATCACTTTCCTTAATTAATGTCATTAATATTATACTTAAAGTTATTGTAAAAAAAATATCAAACAAACAATTAACACATCTCGGTATTTTAATGACGCAAACAAATTTCAGTCCCAGCTTTGGCCACTTAAAAAAACAACCCGACACAAGCAAACAGGCTAACACCTTTTGACTAACGGTATATCCAAGAAATCACAGACGGTAACACTCGCTTCAGTGAACCGACAGAACGCGTGATATACTTTCACTGATCACACATCAAAGGCGTGCTACATGGCTATAGACTCTTCCGGAAAACTCCCTACTATCGGTAATGGTTTAGTCCAAATTGACCTACTTTTGCACAGCGAGTGACAAACAATCGTGTTATGGATCAAAGAATATTGCCGCAAGGCATATTTTAGGTGTGAAGGGCAATTGTAGATTTTTTAACGACCGATAGATACAATATCTGGGACCGATTTAAACAGAGATTTTGAAAAGAAAAACGGTCTGGAGACACAGATTTCGGTCTGGGAACCGATAAACCGGCGATTTTAGAAGCCCTGCTGACATTCATCATGCAGTTACATAACCACTGGAAGAAAAGTCAGATGTTCCTGAGAACATTTTTTCCTCAGGAAACTGGTACCAAGTTTTATCAAAATGTTCACATTATTGTTAAAATAATGCAACATTTCAGTCAAAGTCAAAATAAGTTTATATGAAACAAGATGTCCATCCAGACAAACACACTGACACATGTACCATTTGTCAGAGACACAGATAGTCATTTTTTGATAGGTCAACATGAGCCCATGTCTACGTCTCACGATGTGAACATTTGACGATTTCCCACTGGTGCCTCATATCTTCAGTACACAAAAAACAAAATGGCAGAGATACAAAATGCCTATGCATTTTTAAAACCGGTGAGTACTTCCTTTTTATCAGGTGAAACTATACTCCCGTCGCTAACGGCTCGAGTGAAACTATACTCCCCTGTCGCTAATGGCTCGGGTGAAACTATACTCCCGTCGCTAACGGCTCGGGTGAAACTATACTCCACTGTCGCTAACGGCTCGGGTGAAACTATACTCCCCTGTCGCTAACGGCACGGGTGAAACTATACTCCCCTGTCGTTAACGGCTCGGGCGAATATAATTTCCAAAAGGGCATGTGAGTCCATGTCCCCTGTCAATAATCCAATAATATATTTCAGGTCCTGCAGGTCAAAGACGTGACCAAAGACAATGATGACACACGATTATGAACAAAGCTTAACCATGAACGCACACACACTACTTTTTTACAATTATCTGCAACATTCACAATATCTCTAAAACATTCATAATGTACATACAACATACAACATGGTTTACGTTTCTTTGTAACATATTTACCTTTGAACACGCGTGGAAGATGTTGTACTTTTTGACAAGATGACTTTCATGTGACAGGATGAACTTTAAAAGGTTTATTAATGCTGAAATGAAATATAAATATTCATTAACACAATAACTTAAGATAAATAGTTTGTTTGTTTGGTGTTTAAGATAATTTTTCAGTGTGTTTTAGGCTATGTATGACAATACATTTTTTAGTGGTGGGGGCAGACCACCCACTTATTCCTGGATAGAACCAGTACTGTACACCTTGCACCATGTGTAGGAATCAAACAGAATGTGGTAATTAAAGGAAGAGTATAAATTTGTTTTTGTTTTTTTACAAACATGACAAAAAAGTAAAACCAGGTATTCAAATGTTCAACAGAAAATTACTCATCAGGATTTAGATTTATTTTAGTGGGATCTTTTACGGTAAATCCAATTGTTTATGGCTTCCCACACAAAGTGTGGTAGGGGAGCCATATTGAGTTTGTGCTTTCTGTCTGTTTCTTTCTCTGTCTGTTTCTCTGTCTGTGTCACAAACGATGTCTGATCAATAACTAGAGAATGGTTGGACCTAGGGTCCTCAAACTTGGAAGGATGGTTGGTCATGACAAGTAGATGACCCCTATTGATTTTGGGGTCACTAGGTCAAAGGTCAAGGCTGTAGGTCTGTCTGTGTCACAAACGATGTCCGATCAATAACTAGAGAACAGTTGGATCTAGGGTCCTCAAACTTGGAAGGATGGTTGGTCATGACAAGTAGATGACCCCTATTGATTTTGGGGTCACTAGATCAAAGGTCAAGGTCGTGGTGACATTGACTATCAAAACGATGTCCGATCAATAACTACAAAACGGTTGGACCTCGGGTCCTCAAACTTGGAAGGATGGTTGGTCATGACAAGTAGATGACCCCTATTGATTTTGGGGTCACTAGGTCAAAGGTCAAGGTCGTGGTGACATTGACTATCAAAACGATGTCCGATCAATAACTACAAAACGGTTGGACCTCGGGTCCTCAAACTTGGAAGGATGGTTGGTCATGACAAGTAGAAGACCCCTATTGATTTTGGGGTCACTAAGTCAAAGGTCAAGGCTGTAGGTCTGTCTGTGTAACAAACGATGTCGCATCAATAACTAGAGAACGGTTGGACCTAGGGTCCTCAAACTTGGAAGGATGGTTGGTCATGACAAGTAGATGACCCCTATTGATTTTGGGGTCACTAGGTCAAAGGTCAAGGTCGTGGTGACATTGACTATCAAAATGATGTCCGATCAATAACTACAGAACGGTTTGGACCTCGGGTCCTCAAACTTGGAAGGATGGTTTGGTCATGACAAGTAGATGACCCCTATTGATTTTGGGGTCACTAGGTCAAAGGTCAAGGTCGCAGGTGACATTGACTATCAAAACGATGTCCGATCAATAACTACAGAATGGTTGCACCTAGGGTCCTCAAACTTGGAACGGATGGTTGTCATGACAAGTAGAGGGGTCACTAGGTCAAAGGTCAAGGTCGCAGTGACCTTGACTATCAAAACGATGTCCGATCATAACTACAGATTGTTGGACCTTGGGTCCTCAAACTTGGAAGGATGGTTGGTCATGACAAATAGAGGGGTCACTAGGTCAAAGGTCAAGGTGACCTTGACTATCAAAACGATGTCCGATCAATAACTAGAGAACGGTTGGACCTAGGGTCCTCAAACTTGGAACGATGGTTGGTCATGACAAGTAGATGACCCCTATGGTCAAAGGTCAAGGTCGTTGGTGACCTTGACGATCAATAACTAAAGAACGGTTGGACATAGGGTCCTCAAACTTGGAACGATTGTTGGTTATGACAAGTAGATAACACCTATTGATTTTCGGGTCACTAGGTCAACAAAATAAAAGGTCATCTTGGTCACTAGGTCAGTCACAATGGAGTTTTTCGAGTCATTTCAGAGTGAGTCAAAGGTCAATGTCATAGGGATATTAATTATCAAAACGATCTCTGATCAATAGAGAACGGCGGGGCGAATGGGGGACCCATACGTTTTTGTCCCATGGAAAACAACAATTTCTAGTTTTTTTTTATTTGTTACAAATATTGTTTTCTATGGGTAAAAAAAGTTATGTATCCAACATCTGTTGTCACGTCATGTTTCCGCATAATTGTTTTAATACTAAGTTTGTGTCTAAATAAATTAAAAGTTAAAAGAATTTATATTATTAAAGAATACTGAATTTAAGAAAATTAGATATTAAAGTAGAAATGTGTCTGTGGACACGAATGCCCCCACTGTTAGCTATCAGCTGAAATAATGCCTTAACTCGCCGAAATTCAACTGACCCGACCAGTCCAATGGCACGTGCAACTAGACTACTGACCCGACCAGTCCATTGGCACGTGCAACTTGACTACTGACCTGACCAGCCCAATGGCACGTGCAAATAGACTACTGACCTGACCAGTCCAATGGCACGTGCAGCTAGACTACATACTGATACTTCCTATCAAGTATCGCCAAAATCTGCCGAGAAGTTCATGAGAAGTAGTACAGATAAAAAACTGTGAGGTAAGTACATAAGAGAGTGTGACGTCTGTACATACGCGATGGTCGGATGAACAAGAATAACACTATATGCTCCAACCCCATATTTATGGCAGGGCCATTTTTTTATATTTTCTTTTTATAAAATTGAGCTTGTATTTACCTGTCCATAAATGTTTCCATGGATACTGCAGTCTAACACGACACTTTTTCTGATAACACAGTATTCTGTGACAGATACCCAGGCAACGGCTAAAATTACAGTACAAGAAACGATACAATTAGTTTGGGGCCAACCTGAACTTTTCTGCTCGTTATATATGACGCCATACATAAACTAAAGAAAAACGTACACGTATTAATAAAATCATTTTGAAATAATGCAAAGTGAACTTCAAATTCAAAAGAATGTATGTTAGTAGTGCTTCACAAACACGACATATAAATAATTCGGTGATAATTTAATTATCTGTCTATACTGCAGTTATTCAAACACAATGGAGACTAAAACTATCACTGAAGGTGATGAATACCCCCACTTAAATTCAAACAAGACAGTAATTCTTTAATAAATTAGGCAATCAACTATGGGTGATGTACAGGGACATATGTCGTGTATATGAAGTTTGGGAACAACCCATTCAAAACTGTTTGAGGAATGCGAGTAATACAAAAGTGTAACGAGACAAGATAGGATGCGATGCGACCGGACAAAAATGTGTAACGCGATGGGACGTTATGGACATCGTGATTCCTATATAGCACCTTCTTCCCGTTACGGACAACGTGATTCCTATATAGCGCCTTCCTCACTTTATTAAAGCGGGGATATAATAATACACAACTTACGTGTAGAGCACGGATTTCATCATGTGACTCGTAATAAACAAGACCACTTACATGTAACAGTTCTAACGGCATAGATTCCATCATGTGACTCATAATAAACAGGACAACTAACGTTTGGAGTTCTAATGGCATGGATTTCATCATGTGAATCATAATAAACAAGACCGCTTACGTGTACAGTTCTAACGGCATAGATTCCATCATGTGACTCATAATAAACAGGACAACCTACATGTAGAGTTTTAACAACATGGATTTTAACATGTGACTCATAATATTTTATAACAAGACAACGTATATGTAGAGTTTTCTATGCCATGTATTTCATCACGTGACTCATAATAAACAAGACAACGTGTAGAGTTGTAACGGCATGTATTTCATCATGTGACTCATAATAAACAAGACAACCTAGGTGTAGAGTTGTAACGGCATGTATTTCATCACGTGACTCATAATAAACAAGACAACCTAGGTGTAGAGTTGTCACGGCATGTATTTCATCACGTGACTAAAAATAAACAAGACTATGTATGTGCAGTTTTCTTATGACATGGACTTTATCATGTGACAAAATATAAACAAGACAACCTATGTGTTGTTTTAACGGCAAGGATTCCATCACGTGACTTAAAGTAAACAGGACAACTTACGTGTAGAGTTCTAACGGCATGGATTTCATCATGTGACTCATAATAAACTCTACCATCAGATCTGAAAGTTACAAGATGAAATCAGACTGTGACGTTGACCTTTTGATTTTGGTATGGTAAACATATTCAGAATTTGATGAACAAATAAAAGAAGTTATAGGGATAGTTAAAAGGTGTTTTGAGATGGTTGAACTCAGACTGTAACACTGGCTGTGACCTTGATATTTTGATATTGGTATGGTATGTTGGCTTTTGCTAATGACAATATGTATTCAAATCCTGATGAAAGATGAATTACTTTTGAACACAAAACGTTAACTCTGTGACCTGAACTGATATGGAAGGTTGCCTTTTGTCAACGATAATACGACATGAAAGTTTGATGAAAAAATATGAAAACATAAATAACTGAACAGAATTCATACGTTTTGAGAACTAGCACAGACAGACAGGTGGTAATGTTATATTCCCCGACGGAGGCAGTGGGATACACAGTAAATCACAGAGTAGTTTTTTGCAGCTATTTTCTCAAACTTATATCAAAAGCATGACTGACTAATTACCTAGGAGAGCACATGCTAGTGGTCTGGAGGGTGGTGAAGCTTCAAACTTCACCTTTCTGTGACGCATTGGCTGAAACAGAAGCAAAGCCAAACATCAGATAGGTGAAATATTTGACATGGTAATCGCCAATGTAAATTTAAGTATTCCATGTTATGATTTGAATAAATAACAGGCTTGTGAAATTTAATGACATTTTCACATTTGACCTTATTCCTAGGATTGATTTGACATTTGGCAGAAACATATTATTTTCTGCCAAAAAGAAACTAAAGTATGTTACAAATATCTTACATTAGGTTAATTAAATTATAAACTCTAAACAGTACTTGTCGGAGAACACCGCAACTTAACTATTTGGCTTTTTCAGAGAACAACAAATCATACACTTGACATACTTAAGAACAGATAAGGCTTGCTGTTATTTTTGAAGAAAAATACATACGATACACAAAAATACATCAGTGACAGTTTATCAGCAGACCCACCATTTTGTGCAGGAGAACTCGGAAGTTCATGTTGACATCGTGCATGAGTGAGTTGGCGTACTGGTCCTCGGCAATACACGTCAAGATGATCAAACACAGCTTGGCATTGTTGTACCGAGTATCATCTGGTCAAAACATACCGAGTATAGTCAACACAAACAACAACACAAACAATAGTAAATAAACAATGACAGAATGTTCCGAGTAAACAATGATTGAATGTTCCGAGTCTAGTCAACACAAACAATAGTAAATAAACAATGATAGAATGTTCTGAGTTAGCAGTATTATAGATATGAGCCTTTTGTCTAAACTGATAATCTGTTACAATGAGTTGGATTTGCCAAGAAATTTGTGAATCATTTATATGTCTATTAGATAAATACTTTCGTCGGGTATGGAACTACTGTTTATAGACAAATTGTTGGTATCCCTATGGGTACTAACTGCACTTCTTGCCGCAGGTTTGGTTTTGTATTGCTATGTAAGAGATTTCATGTGGAGTCATTTACTCACCTTTAGTGTCCTGCATGACAATGGAGCTGTATTCTAGGAAGGTTACAAGGAGGTTGGTTGGTTGATTTGCAGGCTCCGGGATGGGAGGAGCATTCTCCAGTGGATTTCCTGGCAATATAAACAGCATCCATACTTGTAAATATCAGGTGTACAAATTAAACTGTCCAAAAGAAGTAAACAGGAGTGCTCATTTACTTGCTAGAAAGCATAACTGTCATTTACTGATCATGTTTATTTAGTTGACATATCAGATTCAGGGGCAACTTTTGTCATTTTCACCATATTGATTTTTTAAGCAAGAAATTAAATTCTTTGTAAACAGGCATGGACATATCATTACACTCAGAGAGGTTTGAACTCAGGACACCTTGCAGTTGAAGCAAACGTTCTACTGTTTGACAACAAAAGCTATATCTATGACCAGAAAGAAACATGCCTACAAACCTATCTATTTATTTACCTAACTAACAACACACCTACAGACCTATCTATTAACATACACCTCCAACTGACAACACGCCCATATACCTATCTATTCACATATGCTCCTTACCAACAACAGGCTTGTAAACCTATATATCTACATAAACCCCAAACTAAGTTTCCGACCAACAGTTGAAATCATAAAGATTGCATCAGTAGTTGAATGATGTAACTAGTGGCTGCTGGAGGCCATCTTGTGAGTCTGATAAACATTCTATGGATCAACTTGGTTGATGTATTCAATAAAGAGCTGGATAATTAAGATATATAAAGTAGTTGATAAGGGAGATAAATCTGTCAGTCTTATAAAGATGTCAAGGAAGTATGATGATTTGCACGTCATAAAGGTCTAAGGTAACTGAAATGAATTTTAACAACAGCATGTCATGCCAATCACTTGACGATTTTACATAAATAGCTCTGACTTGAGAATCTAGAAGGCTACCAGTAATGAAAGGCAGTAACACTCTTCAATAATAGTCTATTTTAAGCTGTGTAATTAAGTTGACAGGGGAGATAACTCTGTCAGTCTTATAAGGATATCAAGGAAGTGATATACCATAATGACACTTTTTGAATGTTTAATCAAATGAAATTCAACCAACATCGTGTAATGCAAGTCACTTTGGTGAAGTTGTTTTTACATAAATATTTGCATAAATACCTCTGACTTGACGTTCTATTAGACTACCAGTTATCCGACTAGTGGTAAAAAACTGTGCAATGTTCGATTTATTTTTAGCCTTATGGTTAGAGGTGTTATAGTTGTTAGGGGAGATAACTATTTCAGTCTTATAACGATAACAAGGAAAATTAGATAGACATGGTGACAACATGTTATGGCATAAGCCCAAACAGTAGAGCTGAAATATAAAGGAAAGCACATACCTTGTAAGTCTCCTGACGGGGATGTCGTGGGAGACGGAGATGTCGGCGGGGTGGATGGAATGGAGGGAGTGTGTGACTGAAACAGTAACCATGACAACTATCATTGAATGATCTAGGTCACACGCCCATAAAGAGTGTTTGGCATTAATATTGCAAAAAATCAAGATTGACGAGTGTCCCGTTAAATTCACATGCATAATAATATAATAATGAGATTTCAATTTAACTTCAAGTCAAGTACTTCACTACTGTGAGCCTTCTCTGATCGTAAAAGCCATTTTTAATATATATATTTTTTGTGTGTTTTTTTAGGACACAGCCAGATGAAATATCAAAATCATAAAAAGGGCTGGTAAGGTCAGAGAAGGTTCGGATTAGTACTGCACATCAATCACGGAAAGTGATCTTTTATTTGATGTATGCCAGCGATAAAATATTATCAGTGATTATTTTGTAAATAAACTATCTGCCCTGTTAATGGCATTGCCACAGACAGGGTAAAAAGGGGAAATTAAATTAAATGGGGTTTTACGTCCCATAAACACACCCTATTAGGTTATATTGGGACAGCGACCTTAGAGGGAAATGGGATGAAATTTCCCTTCAGACATGCCAGGGAGTGAACCAACACAGGTATGTAGTGTTAAAGCTAAGGTTTTATCCACCGAGCTAACGGGGGAAATTAGGTAACAATAATTATGAAGGGAGAGAACTTACATGAGTTAAAGCTGTAATGAAATTTCTGTTCAGATGAATAGCTTCGTACAGCGCCAGCAGTATCGAGTCATTTGCTCTGTAAATACAAACAAGACAATAGTTCAGGTGGACAGTTCCATGGGAGCCAAGGGGTTACAGGAACCAACATTGCTCATGCAGCTCTTTAGAAAATATTGTAAGAAAGCTCATGGCCAACACAATTGGTAAGAGATATGCACCTGTAAACACAGCTTATACGCAATACCCCATGTGGAGAGGAATTGAATTGAATGTTGTTTAACCGCTCATCAACACAGTATAGGTTATTTTTAGGTCACTGGTCTTGCTCTATCACTAGGCCACATTGTGATCATTGGTCTTGCCCTACCACTAGGCCACACCATGTACATTGGTCTTACTCTACCACTAGGCCACACCATGGCCACTGGTATTGTTCTACCACTAGGCCACACCGTGGTCACTGGTCTTGCTCTACCACTAGGCCACACTGTGGTCACTGGTCTTGCTCTACCACTAAGCCATGCAGCGGTCATTGGTCTTGCTCTAAAACTATACCACACCATGGTCACTGGTCCTGCTTTACCACTAAGTCACTCCGTGGTCACTGGTCTTGCTCTACCACTCACTAAGCCACGCAGTGGTCACTGGTCTTGTTCTACCACTAGGCCATGTTGCTTTCACTGG
The DNA here is from genome assembly GCA_037043455.1 of Cyrtodaria siliqua. Lineage (NCBI taxonomy): Eukaryota > Metazoa > Mollusca > Bivalvia > Adapedonta > Hiatellidae > Cyrtodaria > Cyrtodaria siliqua. The sequence goes on along the minus strand of JAWPHD010010998.1, from coordinate 24,882 downwards.
TCTTGCTCTACCACTAGGCCACACTGTGGTCACTGGTCTTGCTCTACCACTAGACCACACTGCCATCGTCATTGGTCTTGGTCAACCGATATGCCATGCCCCTGCCATTATTGGTCTTGCTCTACCACTAGGCCATGCAGCGGTCATTGGTCTTGCTCTGTCACTAGGCCATGACGCAGCCAGTGGTCTTGCTCTACCACTAGGCTATGCCACGGTCATTGGTCTTGCTCTACCACTAGGCCACGCTGCGGACATTGGTCTTGCTCTACCACAAGGCCATGATACGGTCATTGGTCTTGCTCTACCACTAGGCCATGACGCGGTCATTGGTCTTGCTCTACCACAAGGCCATGATACGGTCATTGGTCTTGCTCTACTACTAGGCCATGATACGGTCATTGGTCTTGCTCTACCACTAAGCCATGATACGGTCATTGGTCTTGCTCTACCACTAGGCCATGATACAGTCATTGGTCTTGCTCTACCACTAGGCCATGATACGGTCATTGGTCTTGCTCTACCACTAGGCCATGATACGGTCATTGGTCTTGCTCTACCATTAGGCCATGATGCGGCCATTGGTCTTGCTCTACTACTAGGCCATGATACGGTCATTGGTCTTGCTCTACTACTAGGCCATGATGCGGTCATTGGTCTTGCTCTACCACTAGGCCATGATACGGTCATTGGTCTTGCTCTACCACAAGGCCATGATACGGTCATTGGTCTTGCTCTACCACTAGGCCATGACGCGGTCATTGGTCTTGCTCTACCACAAGGCCATGATACGGTCATTGGTCTTGCTCTACTACTAGGCCATGATACGGTCATTGGTCTTGCTCTACCACTAGGCCATGATACGGTCATTGGTCTTGCTCTACCACTAGGCCATGATACGGTCATTGGTCTTGCTCTACCACTAGGCCATGATACGGTCATTGGTCTTGCTCTACCACTAGGCCATGATACGGTCATTGGTCTTGCTCTACCATTAGGCCATGATGCGGCCATTGGTCTTGCTCTACTACTAGGCCATGATACGGTCATTGGTCTTGCTCTACTACTAGGCCATGATGCGGTCATTGGTCTTGCTCTACCATTAGGCCATGATGCGGCCATTGGTCTTGCTCTACCACTAGGCCATGATACGGTCATTGGTCTTGCTCTACCACAAGGCCATGATGCGGTCATTGGTCTTGCTCTACTACTAGGCCATGATACGGTCATTGGTCTTGCTCTACTACTAGGCCATGATGCGGTCATTGGTCTTGCTCTACCACTAGGCCATGATACGGTCATTGGTCTTGCTCTACCACTAGGCCATGATACGGTCATTGGTCTTGCTCTACTACTAGGCCTTGATACGGTCATTGGTCTTGCTCTACCACTAGGCCACGATACGGTCATTGGTCTTGCTCTACTACTAGGCCATGATGCGGTCATTGGTCTTGCTCTACCACTAGGCCATGATACGGTCATTGGTCTTGCTCTACTACTAGGCCTTGATACGGTCATTGGTCTTGCTCTACCACTAGGCCATGATACAGTCATTGGTCTTGCTCTACCACTAGGCCACGATACAGTCATTGGTCTTGCTCTACTACTAGGCCATGACGCGGTCATTGGTCTTGCTCTACCACTAGGCCATGATCTAGGCCATGATGCGGCCATTGGTCTGCTCTACTACTAGGCCTTGATGCGGCCATTGGTCTTGCTCTACTACTAGGCCTTGATACAGTCATTGGTCTTGCTCTACCACTAGGCCACGATACAGTCATTGGTCTTGCTCTACTACTAGGCCATGATACGGTCATTGGTCTTGCTCTACTACTAGGCCATGATGCGGTCATTGGTCTTGCTCTACCACAAGGCCATGATACGGTCATTGGTCTTGCTCTACTACTAGGCCTTGATACAGTCATTGGTCTTGCTCTACCACTAGGCCACGATACAGTCATTGGTCTTGCTCTACTACTAGGCCATGACGCGGTCATTGGTCTTGCTCTACCACTAGGCCATGATCTAGGCCATGATGCGGCCATTGGTCTGCTCTACTACTAGGCCTTGATGCGGCCATTGGTCTTGCTCTACTACTAGGCCATGATACGGTCATTGGTCTTGCTCTACTACTAGGCCATGATACGGTCATTGGTCTTGCTCTACTACTAGGCCTTGATGCGGCCATTGGTCTTGCTCTACTACTAGGCCATGACGCGGTCATTGGTCTTGCTCTACCACTAGGCCATGATCTAGGCCATGATGCGGCCATTGGTCTGCTCTACTACTAGGCCTTGATGCGGCCATTGGTCTGCTCTACTACTAGGCCTTGATGCGGCCATTGGTCTTGCTCTACTACTAGGCCATGATACGGTCATTGGTCTTGCTCTACCATTAGGCCATGATGCGGCCATTGGTCTTGCTCTACCACTAGGCCATGATACGGTCATTGGTCTTGCTCTACCACTAGGCCATGATATGGTCATTGGTCTTGCTCTACCACTAGGCCATGATGCGGTCATTGGTCTTGCTCTACCACTAGGCCATGATACGGTCATTGGTCTTGCTCTACTACTAGGCCATGATACGGTCATTGGTCTTGCTCTACTACTAGGCCATGATGCGGTCATTGGTCTTGCTCTACCACAAGGCCATGATACGGTCATTGGTCTTGCTCTACCACTAGGCCATGATGCGGTCATTGGTCTTGCTCTACCACTAGGCCATGATACGGTCATTGGTCTTGCTCTACCACTAGGCCATGATACGGTCATTGGTCTTGCTCTACTACTAGGCCTTGATACGGTCATTGGTCTTGCTCTACCACTAGGCCACGATACGGTCATTGGTCTTGCTCTACTACTAGGCCATGATGCGGTCATTGGTCTTGCTCTACCACTAGGCCATGATACGGTCATTGGTCTTGCTCTACTACTAGGCCTTGATACGGTCATTGGTCTTGCTCTACCACTAGGCCATGATACAGTCATTGGTCTTGCTCTACCACTAGGCCACGATACAGTCATTGGTCTTGCTCTACTACTAGGCCATGACGCGGTCATTGGTCTTGCTCTACCACTAGGCCATGATCTAGGCCATGATGCGGCCATTGGTCTGCTCTACTACTAGGCCTTGATGCGGCCATTGGTCTTGCTCTACTACTAGGCCTTGATACAGTCATTGGTCTTGCTCTACCACTAGGCCACGATACAGTCATTGGTCTTGCTCTACTACTAGGCCATGATACGGTCATTGGTCTTGCTCTACTACTAGTCCATGATGCGGTCATTGGTCTTGCTCTACCACAAGGCCATGATACGGTCATTGGTCTTGCTCTACTACTAGGCCTTGATACAGTCATTGGTCTTGCTCTACCACTAGGCCACGATACAGTCATTGGTCTTGCTCTACTACTAGGCCATGACGCGGTCATTGGTCTTGCTCTACCACTAGGCCATGATCTAGGCCATGATGCGGCCATTGGTCTGCTCTACTACTAGGCCTTGATGCGGCCATTGGTCTTGCTCTACTACTAGGCCATGATACGGTCATTGGTCTTGCTCTACTACTAGGCCATGATACGGTCATTGGTCTTGCTCTACTACTAGGCCTTGATGCGGCCATTGGTCTTGCTCTACTACTAGGCCATGACGCGGTCATTGGTCTTGCTCTACCACTAGGCCATGATCTAGGCCATGATGCGGCCATTGGTCTGCTCTACTACTAGGCCTTGATGCGGCCATTGGTCTGCTCTACTACTAGGCCTTGATGCGGCCATTGGTCTTGCTCTACTACTAGGCCATGATACGGTCATTGGTCTTGCTCTACCATTAGGCCATGATGCGGCCATTGGTCTTGCTCTACCACTAGGCCATGATACGGTCATTGGTCTTGCTCTACCACTAGGCCATGATATGGTCATTGGTCTTGCTCTACCACTAGGCCATGATGCGGTCATTGGTCTTGCTCTACCACTAGGCCATGATACGGTCATTGGTCTTGCTCTACTACTAGGCCATGATACGGTCATTGGTCTTGCTCTACTACTAGGCCATGATGCGGTCATTGGTCTTGCTCTACCACAAGGCCATGATACGGTCATTGGTCTTGCTCTACCACTAGGCCATGATGCGGTCATTGGTCTTGCTCTACCACTAGGCCATGATACGGTCATTGGTCTTGCTCTACTACTAGGCCATGATACGGTCATTGGTCTTGCTCTACTACTAGGCCATGATACGGTCATTGGTCTTGCTCTACTACTAGGCCATGATACGGTCATTGGTCTTGCTCTACTACTAGGCCATGATACGGTCATTGGTCTTGCTCTACTACTAGGCCATGATACGGTCATTGGTCTTGCTCTACCACTAGGCCATGATACGGTCATTGGTCTTGCTCTACCACTAGGCCATGATACGGTCATTGGTCTTGCTCTACCACTAGGCCATGATACGGTCATTGGTCTTGCTCTACCACTAGGCCATGATGCGGTCATTGGTCTTGCTCTACTACTAGGCCATGATACGGTCATTGGTCTTGCTCTACTACTAGGCCATGATGCGGTCATTGGTCTTGCTCTACCATTAGGCCATGATGCGGCCATTGGTCTTGCTCTACCACTAGGCCATGATACGGTCATTGGTCTTGCTCTACCACTAGGCCATGATACGGTCATTGGTCTTGCTCTACCACTAGGCCATGATGCGGTCATTGGTCTTGCTCTACCACTAGGCCATGATACGGTCATTGGTCTTGCTCTACTACTAGGCCATGATACGGTCATTGGTCTTGCTCTACTACTAGGCCATGATGCGGTCATTGGTCTTGCTCTACCACTAGGCCATGATACGGTCATTGGTCTTGCTCTACTACTAGGCCATGATACGGTCATTGGTCTTGCTCTACTACTAGGCCATGATACGGTCATTGGTCTTGCTCTACTACTAGGCCATGATACGGTCATTGGTCTTGCTCTACCACTAGGCCATGATACGGTCATTGGTCTTGCTCTACCACTAGGCCATGATACGGTCATTGGTCTTGCTCTACCACTAGGCCATGATACGGTCATTGGTCTTGCTCTACCACTAGGCCATGATGCGGTCATTGGTCTTGCTCTACCATTAGGCCATGATGCGGCCATTGGTCTTGCTCTACCATTAGGCCATGATGCGGTCATTGGTCTTGCTCTACCATTAGGCCATGATGCGGTCATTGGTCTTGCTCTACCATTAGGCCATGATGCGGCCATTGGTCTTGCTCTACCACTAGGCCATGATACGGTCATTGGTCTTGCTCTACCACTAGGCCATGATACGGTCATTGGTCTTGCTCTACCACTAGGCCATGATACGGTCATTGGTCTTGCTCTACCACTAGGCCATGATACGGTCATTGGTCTTGCTCTACCACTAGGCCATGATACGGTCATTGGTCTTGCTCTACCACTAGGCCATGATGCGGTCATTGGTCTTGCTCTACTACTAGGCCATGATGCGGTCATTGGTCTTGCTCTACCACTAGGCCATGATACGGTCATTGGTCTTGCTCTACCACTAGGCCATGATGCGGTCATTGGTCTTGCTCTACCACTAGGCCACGATACAGTCATTGGTCTTGCTCTACTACTAGGCCATGACGCGGTCATTGGTCTTGCTCTACCACTAGGCCATGATGCGGCCATTGGTCTTGCTCTACCACTAGGCCATGATACGGTCATTGGTCTTGCTCTACTACTAGGCCATGATGCGGCCATTGGTCTTGCTCTACTACTAGGCCATGATGCGGTCATTGGTCTTGCTCTACTACTAGGCCATGATACGGTCATTGGTCTTGCTCTACTACTAGGCCATGATACGGTCATTGGTCTTGCTCTACTACTAGGCCATGATACGGTCATTGGTCTTGCTCTACCACTAGGCCATGATGCGGTCATTGGTCTTGCTCTACCACTAGGCCATGATGCGGTCATTGGTCTTGCTCTACTACTAGGCCTTGATGCGGCCATTGGTCTTGCTCTACTACTAGGCCTTGATACAGTCATTGGTCTGCTCTACCACTAGGCCATGATCTAGGCCATGATGCGGCCATTGGTCTGCTCTACTACTAGGCCTTGATACAGTCATTGGTCTGCTCTACCACTAGGCCATGATCTAGGCCATGATGCGGCCATTGGTCTTGCTCTACTACTAGGCCTTGATACAGTCATTGGTCTGCTCTACCACTAGGCCATGATCTAGGCCATGATGCGGCCATTGGTCTGCTCTACTACTAGGCCTTGATGCGGCCATTGGTCTTGCTCTACTACTAGGCCTTGATACGGTCATTGGTCTTGCTCTACTACTAGGCCTTGACGTGCCAAACCATGGACATTGGTCTTGCTCAAATCATAGACCAAGCTGCGGTCATTGGTCTTAGATAAAGAAATAGAGCTAATGCATATCTCTACCAGATTCCATAAATTATAAAATGTATGTTGAAGCTAACTGAGTTCCACTTTTGATGGGTCTAGGTTTACTGATGACTTACAATTTAGCTAACACAAAATTTTAAAAGAAATCAAATCAGGTTTAAGTTGGAAAAGTCCTTATTTAACATTATGTTAAAAAACGTGGGCCCTTAGCTGCCATCTTTAAATTAGAAGACAAGAAATATACACAAACTTAATTGGGGTCAACCAAAGGAAATCATACAAGGTTTTCTTCAATAAAATTTGGAAAAGTTTGATCAATTTTAATTTGTTCAAATTATGTTGAACAAATTGTGATTTCTTTAAAATGTGACTTCTTTTCGAAGAGTTCAACATCAGGCGAAATTGATGCATGCATCACAAGGTTTTTGCCCATGATAACGTTACATGCTATAATTCTGCTGAACTCTTCCAAAGAGAAATCACACTTCCTTAAAGTCACTGTCAACAAATTAAAACTGATCAAATGTTTTGGAATCTTATCGAAGAAGACCTCAAACCAAAATCAGTAAAAAACAAAAAAACATTTACTTACTTTATATTGCAAACAATCTGAATTTCCCTTATTCTGACATAATCAAAGGAAATCACTCCTAATACATGCAACGTCTTTGCTCATTGTTAAAATGGTCCGAGATAATATTGAAACAAACTTTCATATTAAATGAAACAAATTTTCGTATTAAATATGATAGAAATTAGATTTTTGCTTAAGTTATTGTTAAGCTGAAATTCCCGTTTGATACAGTCAAGGGCAATAACTCTGAAACACATGCATCAATTTTACTCATTATCAAACTTGTCCTAGATCGTATTGAAACAAACCTTCAAACATAATCTGATGAAAACCAAAAACTGGATACTGCCGTTTTTGTGTACACTAGCTGAAGTTGACTCATTTTTCCATAATCATGGGCTGCAACAACATTTAATACAGGCGTCCATTTTTCTCATGTTGAACTGGACTGAGATCTTGAAACAAAACTTCATGTCAATTTTGGGAAATAAAATTAATTTTTGAAATTATTGCAGAATCCAGAAATACCTTCTGAACAACAGATGGACAGTGCCATCGTTTAAGCTCGACTTGCATTTGGCCGAGAGAGCTAATTACTATGGTGGCTATTTTGGATATAAAACAGTGTACAAAAACACAATCTTGAAAGATATCAACCCATGGTTACAGATACAATTTTATTATACCGGAAAAAGCAGTTTTTGAGGTAGAGGCATTTTGAATGACCTTTATTCTTCCATCTTATTTTAGTTACGAGGGCTGATATAGTGGAACGACTGGTTCTAATGGAAAACGCAAATATAGAATGGCATTTTTTTAATAATCTAACTGGATTACTTAAATATCTATGTACATATTTGAATGATTCTGTATGTGTCTAACGTAAACTTTAACCGATTATTACACCAAGCTCTCAAATTCTTTGAATAGTAAAGCTGATAGTCTCGGCCTGCCAGACAGTATCATGCATATGATAACACTCCGGGCAGATAAGACTTAATAAAGTGCCCACTATCGAGTAGCAGTTTTATTTGCACATTTTTTCGTTCACATTAAGTCAATGTTTACATGACGCCATGTTGTAAATAAATGTACAACGTCAATTGGTGAAGCACCAGTTACATTTGGCTGCTTCTCTGTTAGAATTATGAAATTTACATTAATTAACTTGAAAATACATTTTTTGAAAGTCTCATTAAATTCCTCCAAATCGAAGGGTGATTCAACCATCCAATTTTAGCCGTGTCAGCCATCTTGAATTTCCGGCTGACCTGAATTTTTGCTAGAATAAACTAGACATCAAGAGCAACATTCCTGTGATGTTTCATGAAAATCTGCTGAGTAATTTCAGAGGAGTAGTTGCCACAAAAAAAAGTTAACGGACAGACGACAGATGCCGCACCACGGCATAAGCTCTGCTGGTATTTGATCAGTAGTGCTAAAAAACACGTGCATGCATACAACTCACCAAAGAGAAGAATATCTAGTCGATTTTGGGATTTTTGTGTAAGACTCTGTGTTTCAGCAGACATATTTTCTTCAATGTTTACCATTTAAAATATCATGCGCGGTGTTGTTCCATATTTGAAACTTAAATCTGCCCACAGCTGACACAAATCGACAATGTTTACAGGAAAGCATCAGCTGTGTAAGTAGGGCGGGGTTAAGTTTCGAAATACAGAACTAGACATCACACGAGAACGAGATTATTCCGAATGTAAACAATAACAATGTCGGAAATAAAGAGTCCTCTAACAGTGGTCTTCGAACACAGACAATATCGGCGTGAAATCCTCTCTTTGGTTAGTCTTCTGCATGGAGTTGTTGTATGTAAGGTTTGTTCTATTAAAATACGATGGTTGTTTATGCAGGCATTGTGTGATGCCTTGAAAAACCTCGCCGGAAAAGTGCGGGGGTCGGTACTGGGTCCTGCTGATTCCTAAGAGCCATGATTGTCACGTCTAACTTTACGGCTGATAGGGAATATCTACCTACCTTACTGCTGATAGGTGAATATCTACCTACCTTACTGCTGATAGTGAATATCTACCTACCTTACTGCTGATAGGTGAATATCTACCTACCTTACTGCTGATAGGTGAATATCTACCTACCTTACTGCTGATAGGTGAATATCTACCTACCTTACTGCTGATAGGTGAATATCTACCTACCTAACGGCTGATAGGTGAATATCTACCTACCTTACTGCTGATAGGTGAATATCTACCTACCTTACGGCTGATAGGTGAATATCTACCTACCTTACTGCTGATAGGTGAATATCTACCTACCTTACTGCTGATAGGTGAATATCTACCTACCTTACTGCTGATAGGTGAATATCTACCTACCTTACTGCTGATAGGTGAATATCTACCTACCTTACGGCTGATAGGTGAATATCTACCTACCTTACTGCTGATAGGTGAATATCTACCTACCTTACGGCTGATAGGTGAATATCTACCTACCTTACTGCTGATAGGTGAATATCTACCTACCTTACGGCTGATAGGTGAATATCTACCTACCTTACTGCTGATAGGTGAATATCTACCTACCTTACTGCTGATAGGTGAATATCTACCTACCTTACTGCTGATAGGTGAATATCTACCTACCTTACTGCTGATAGGTGAATATCTACCTACCTTACTGCTGATAGGTGAATATCTACCTACCTTACTGCTGATAGGTGAATATCTACCTACCTTACGGCTGATAGGTGAATATCTACCTACCTTACGGCTGATAGGTGAATATCTACCTACCTTACTGCTGATAGGTGAATATCTACCTACCTTACTGCTGATAGGTGAATATCTACCTACCTTACTGCTGATAGGTGAATATCTACCTACCTTACTGCTGATAGGTGAATATCTACCTACCTTACTGCTGATAGGTGAATATCTACCTACCTTACTGCTGATAGGTGAATATCTACCTACCTTACTGCTGATAGGTGAATATCTACCTACCTTACTGCTGATAGGTGAATATCTACCTACCTTACGGCTGATAGGTGAATATCTACCTACCTTACTGCTGATAGGTGAATATCTACCTACCTTACGGCTGATAGGTGAATATCTACCTACCTTACTGCTGATAGGGAATATCTACCTACCTTACGGCTGATAGGTGAATATCTACCTACCTTACTGCTGATAGGTGAATATCTACCTACCTTACGGCTGATAGGTGAATATCTACCTACCTTACTGCTGATAGGTGAATATCTACCTACCTTACGGCTGATAGGCGAATATCTACCTACCTTACTGCTGATAGGCGAATATCTACCTACCTTACGGCTGATAGGTGAATATCTACCTACCTTACTGCTGATACGGCTGATAGGCGAATATCTACCTACCTTACTGCTGATAGGTGAATATCTACCTACCTTACGGCTGATAGGTGAATATCTACCTACCTTACTGCTGATAGGTGAATATCTACCTACCTTACTGCTGATAGGTGAATATCTACCTACCTTACTGCTGCCACTTCTTTTTCTTCAGCAACAAACATGTTTCCTACCTGTGTGAACAAAGATATAAACAAAACATTAAAAATAGCATTAAAGGTACATGATGTGATCTGAAAGAATTATGGGTGTTGATCGAAATACAAAACAAGAGGCCCAAGTGGGCCTGTAGACGCTCTACTGGTATGATGTGATTCAAAAACATAAACATGATAGAGGCCAACCCAAGAAACATGTTTCCTATATATAACTCTATGTAAACTTTGTGTTATCGTGGCTGCCATTTTGAATATTTGACGACAACGAAAAACACACACTTGATAGAGGCCAACAACAGGAACATGTATATGATATTTAACTAGAATGGAATAAGTGGTAATATGTTGTTTGATAAATATCCTTTAATTTGACCTAAGTTTAGCCATGGTGGCCATCATGGATGACTAGAGGCCCCAACAAACACAAATCTGAGGGGGACTAACCCAAAGATCATTGTGTTTAAGTTTCATCAAAATCCTTCAAGCGGTTTCAGAGAAGATGTCATTTTTAACGTTTTCCTATATAACTCTATGTAAACTTTGGGTCGCTGTGGCGGCCATTTTGATTATTCAACGATAACAAAAAACACAAACTTGATAGAGGCCAAACCAAGAAACAAGTTTATGATATTTTACAAGAATGGAATAAGTGGTTTAGGAGGAGATGTTGTTTGAAATTTCCTTGAATTTGACCTAATTTTAGCCATGGCGGCCATCTTGGATGACTGGCAGCTGCGAAAAAACACAATTCTGAGGGGGACTATCCTAAAGATCATTGTAATGAAGTTTCATCAAAACCTTTCAAGCGGTTTCAGAGAAGATGTTATTCTTAGCCTTTTCCAATATAACTCTATGTAAACTTTGGGTCACCGTGGTGGCCATTTTGATTATTCGACGATAAAGAAAAACACAAACTTAATAGAGGCCAATGCAAGGAACATGTTAAAGATATTTCACAAGAATGAAATAAGTGGTTTTGGAGGAGATGTCGTTTGAAATTTCCTTAAATCTGACCTAGTTTTAGCCATGGTGGCCATCTTGGATGACTGGCAGATACAAAAAAACACAAATCGGAGAGAGACTATCCCAAAGATCATTGTGATTTAAGTTTCATCAAAATCCTTCAAGCGGTTTCAGAGAGCTAAAAACTTTAAGTATGTTCCAATTTCATATTCAATGTGAATATGCATTAAATGATTTCTGATTAAATTATTGTTTACGAAATAGTTTGGTCTGAAAATCTAGCAATTCAGCTTGTTTTTTGCTTTATAAATCATTTATAATAATTCATAAGATGCTTTAAGGTGAAAATAAATCCTTGATTTGTGATAATGATTATTTCTAAGGTTTAAAGTCCCTCTACCATATGAGCCCCCGGAAAGAATCCCCCGTTGGCTCGGCATTATGTCTGGACTATTGCGTGAGTGATTGTGTGTAGTGCTATGTATCTATCTACAGTCTACTTGAAGCAGATATAGTGCTGCCACACTGGAATACCACGCCGTAGTACGTGATACCCCACCCAGACACATTATTCTGACACCGGGTTGACCAGACGGTTTTTGACCAGACGTAGTACTACCCATTATTTGCTTGTCAGGCATGGGTTACAAGTAACTACTCCATTTTTAAAGTCTTTGGTATGACGCGGTCAGGGGAATCGAACCCACGACCTCCCGAATGCAAGGCAGACACTATAACCACTACACCACAATGCTTCGGTTTGATTTGTGATTGACTTGTTATTATGTTTGACTTGTTATGTTTTAACTTCACCGTATTTGGTAAAAACTATATAGATGAATTGTGAAAGTTTGTATACAAATTATTATCCAGCAAAAGAGGAAATTGAATTTATTTGCTCTGTAAGTGTTTGTACTTAATAAGATATATTGTTGTTTATTTAATACAGTGTTTTCAGAAAAATGTGGCATATAAAGGGAGGTAATTTGAAAGAAATATTTTATGTGCTGAACACTCCCATAAGTAGTGCCTGTAAAGGAATTATGCCAACACATATTCGCAATTTATATTTTTATAAATATACTAGATTTCACAACCAAATATTTTCATTGACAATAATTAAAACAAAGGTAACATGCAGTTCATGGCAATTTGGAGTTTCTCTACATAATTTGCAAATTAGAAAAATCAATAATTATAATTAATTCAGTTGTTCAAAGCAAATTGTTTTTACCTGTGCTTTACTGCACACCCACTTTTGTTATGTCCCATTGACTTTTACTAACCAAGACACAACAGTTACTGACCTAAACGTAAAACTAGAATGCTTGTTTGATTGTATGGTTTTACGTCATTTTCAACACATGTAAGGTTATATATGACGGACGATTTTTTGTGGTGGAGCAGACCACCCCTTTTTCTGGGTAGAACCAGTACTGTACACCTACCGCCATCCGTAAAAATTTACACTTCCTCACTTACAAGTTGAGCTTCCAGTAAAAAAAAGAGACTAAGTTAACTGCCCTTTGTCATGAGGGTCAAGGTCACACCCGCATTTGCTGTGTCATGTTTAGTTGCACCATGGAAGATACAACTATAACCCAAGTTTGAAGTCTCTAGTGCATACAGTTTCTGAAAAAATGACCTAAAGGCAAAACACTAATATTGCCGTGATCGCCCCCAACCCAGGAAAGTAACACTTGTCTCTTTTGTTTTATGTAAAAAACTGCGAGACGACGATGCTTGATTAATAAACAAGGTGTAATTTAATGCATGATAAATACTATTAAAGATTGCGGTGTGTCACTTCAATGCCTATGACAATTTCTGCTGAATCTGAACTACATTTGGAGGGAGTTCGTATTTAGATTTCCATATATTCCATATAGCCGAATATTCAATACAGCCTCAGCTAACTACGCCCACCTCAGCTAAAAACGCCCATTTATCCTTTTAAACCATTATCAAGTGTATTTTCTTTTTCATTTCGAATATGTGTTGGCATAATTCCTTTACAGGCACTACTTATGGGAGTGTTCTGCGCATAAAATATTTTTTCAAATTACCTCCCTTTATATGCCACATTTTTCTGAAAACACTGTGTCTTAAATAAACAACAATATATCTTAAGTACAAACATATAAAGAACAAATAAAATAAAATTCCTCTTTTGCTGGATAATGATTTTTAAAAAAAACTTTCACAATTTATCTATATAGTATAATTTTACCAAATACAGTGAAGTTAAAATTCAGAACAATATATACCACTTTGTTATCAATTCAACTTTGTAATGGAACATCCTGTTCATTATAATGATGATTGGGGACTCTTGCTAATGCTTGAGACATGCCACTCATTGTTACGCAAGGCATGCTACCTGTCTGAAATATGAACTGGTCCATTACTTTCAAAATAACTAATGGCATAAATTGTTGGTGCCACATTTTTTGCCATACATGCAAATACTCAGGGGAAACCCCTTGTGGGTAGACTGGTGCGCAGCCGACTACCTCCCATTAGCTTGCGAGTTGCAGACGTATGGGTTCTACAGACCAGGCGAAAAGTCTCGTCTCACAACAACATGCAATAGTTCATACGTGACCTAATACAAATATACGGACAAATTGTGACAGAAAGAAGCATAATTCGGGAAGAAATGATAAGGTAATGATCGACAATAGAGATGAGCTGATACAACTGGTTATTGCACATGTATTTCGAGATATTTTGCATCAATACATGTATTGGAATTAAAAGTTTGGATAAAAAAAAAAATCGCCCGCGTGTGTTGACCACTGTAAAATTGTAAAAAAAAATGCGCCCGTCCGCATCTCTTCTTAGAAAAAGTGGCATGAGAACCAGGTAATTAATTTTTTGTGGCCTAAGGCAAAGAGTGGCAGTTTACAAAGCTAACAGTTTGATTTTAGAAGGTAATAGGTTTTTATAAAATCAATGGCTTTAACAAGTTTAGTGTATAAACTTGTTAGTGTTAACAATTATGCAAGACGTATCATTTCCTTTTTGGATTGATGTCGGGATGTTTTGCGCTTCAGAGCTTGCACTTTGGGTTTTCCTGAATGTGCTACAGAAACAAGTGAATTAATGAGGGATCCACTATAACTATTAAATAACAAGTCTTACCATATTGGCAATCGTAGAAAACCACCCCGTCTGTTGTTCAACGCTGCGGACTTGGTAATCTCTAATTAAAAATGAAAATGATAAAAATGCAATCCAATTTGTAAATCATTGCCCTCTACCCATAATGGTAAAATATTAATTGGACAATAATAAACCACATCATAATTATATTTAAAATGAAGGTGTCCATAGGAAATGGATTTCCCAATACGCATTTTGGAAGTAAGATAGCGAGTCTCTATCTCGCCATCAACAGGCAAATTTACAATAACTATTACCTACTGAAGACGAGGTATATATAATCCCTAATAAACGCCTCAGGGGGCATAAAACTTTTTGAAAAGGGGGGCGTTTACTTGAGACCAAAAATACATAATTTAACTTTTAATCAGACATTATTTAATGATTTTCTTTATCAAGAAAACCAAAGTTTCAATCATTTAAAGCATCGTTTTTTTAGTGATTTTGTGTGTTCCATTGTGAAAGAAACAGTTAACTTGCATCTTTTATAAGATTTAAATAAAAAGAATCTGAAAAAAGGGGGTGGGGTGGGGTGGGGGGGGGGGGGGGGGGTGGGGGGGGGGGGGGCATTTGTTAGGGGAGGGGCGTTTATTAATAACTTACATATTTTGAGAATCCAAACTTTTTAGACACAATATAAACGACATTAACCAGCCAGGCCCAACTGTTACCAACTCATAATTTATTTTAGGCATATTCAATCACGGGTATTTTAAGAACCTGTATTTTAAAAATTTATGCATTTATGTTTATGGTGTTATTTTCAATTAAAAAGATTTACACCTGTGCAAATACAAAGGGAACTTCAGTGACCATGTTACAAATAGTATTCTTGCACACCAGATAAGGTAACCTGGTAAGGATTTTACATGGATGATGGCAAGCCTGATTATTGTCTATAGGTCTATATTACAAACATATCTTTAAATAGCCAAAGAAATAAATACATAATATAATCATCTATTCGATAATAAGAGTAGGGCAGGTTCCCGGATTCCTATGTATCCTTCCCCTCTCTCTTGGGCGGCTCTAAATAACCTATACTGTGTTGATGAGCCGTTAAACAACATTCAATTCAATTAATCATCGACAAGAGAGAACATATACAGGATATTTGTTTGTTTTGAGTGAATATAGGATTTATTTTCATCGAGAAGTGAGAAAACTGATATTTTCACGAGTGCTTTAGCACAAGCGAAAATATTTGAGTTTTCTCACTTCGAGATGAATATAAATCCTATATTTAAGACAAACCAACAAATATTCTATTTATTATATACTCACAACCTGGAAATTTATGCAGAAAAAACATAATGCGCCAAAACAATGATGTCAATAACGTCAACAATATAAACAACGTCAACAGTTGCATGACGTCATTTTGAGTGAAAATATATTATACGAAATATAAACAATGAAAATATAAGGTTTTATTTTAATCATAAAATCCACTATTTCACTGGAAAGTACATAATAAAAAGCAATCTTAAAGAGAATGCTTGCATATATTCAAACAAGCTTTATTATGAGTTCCGAAAAACTTGGAGAAGTATGAAAAGGTGATAAGGAAGATATCACTATTTGAAGGTTGATCTAAAACAGATATAGAAGCTGCCATTTTGAGAAATATGACTTGTTTGTTTTAATGGCTGTGTGTGACGGTTGATAATTTGTGGTAGAAGCAGACATGCCCACACCATCTTTCCTGGGTAGAAACAGTACTAAATACCTCCCGCCATCCGTAAAAAGCAACACTTTCTCACCTTCAAGTTCAGCTCCCATTGGCATTCGAACCCACAGCGGTGACAGGTGAGAAAGTGTTATACCCCAGAGGTTCTTGAGAAATATGATGTCATAGTTGTAAATAACCATATATATGCCAACATTCCCTTTTAACTTTTATTTTAATAACAATTAAAAAACATTATCACTAACCTATTAAAATCTGACAGTGCCCCAGACACCACTTGTGCATAGCCCTGAAAAGAAATAAAAGTTAGAGAATAAGGCTGAATGATTTTTTTTTAAATGAGGGTATGCTCCAAAGGATAAAGTATGACTGATGGACCAAACTCACTTTAATAAACCAGAAAACTTAGTTTTTTAGGGAGATAATGGTCTTTTTTTGTGTGTTTTTTTTCATTTGAAAGGAAATTATTTGCTTTCCTCGATGTATGGTATAACTGACTACTCACCGTCAGAGCTAATTCATCATCTAATATAGACAGCTTCACGATGTAGGGATTGGCTGACTGAAATGGAAAATACATAAAATTATTAAAATAGTTTACAAATATGGAATCGGTACTGATGCTTTTACAAAAGATATATATCATATATATACAAAATTTACATTAACAACTAGCTATAGACGGGGTTCCGCAGAACACGTGTGTCACCTGTCGGCACTTTGTCAGTATAACAAGGGTTTTTGGACCCAGATAAATGACCTTGACAAACTGGCCTGACTAAGTTTTTGTGAATAAAAAAATGAGTGTTTAACCCATATTATGACCTTCAGTGTGACCTTGACCTTTACATATTAGTATGGCCATGTGGATGTTGTCATGATGAGTATATATTGAAAGTTTGATGAAGAAATATCAAGAAATGAGAAAGTTATAGCCAACGTTAAGTTTTCGTGAAGAAAAAATGAGTATTTAACC
The DNA here is from genome assembly GCA_037043455.1 of Cyrtodaria siliqua. Lineage (NCBI taxonomy): Eukaryota > Metazoa > Mollusca > Bivalvia > Adapedonta > Hiatellidae > Cyrtodaria > Cyrtodaria siliqua. Next base: position 7,568 of record JAWPHD010010998.1, on the reverse strand, counting down.
GATATAATTACCTTCAGTGTGACCTTGACCGTTATATTTTAGTATGGTCATGTCGATGTTGTCATGATGAGTATATATTGAAAGTTTGATGAAGCAATATCAAGAAATCAGAAAGTTATAGCCAAGTTAAGTTTTCGTGACAGACGGATGGATGGACTGACGGACGGACGATAAAGTGATCCCTATGTATTGCATTTTTCTTCGAAAAGGCGACACAAAAAGGCCAATTTCAGTCTCTGTTCTGCCTTAACCAGATGTAGCGAATATACAACTTAATAGTTCCTACACACTCAATATAAACACTCTCTCTTAATAACAACACTGAATCTATTTCTAGACATTTGAAAATTGATTTTAATGGCATACCTTCATCTTCAGTACACCTATTAAGTTTCATGTATTAAAGGATATCCAACAGGATAGGAGTTATAGATTGGAAGGCAATTTGTGTTTAATTTTCGAATCCCACTAGGAGCTAAACTTGTATAAAGTGAGAAAGTGTCGATTCTCATGGATGGCAGAGTGGCTCTAACCAGGAATAAGTGGGTGGTCTGCCTCAACCACTAAAAATGTACTACTCTGATGGTAACACATCTTCTAGTCATCCTCGGTCAGGGCTTGAAACCTTAGATGATTTACCCATTTACTTTGGCTAGCTGACCGTCAAGTTTTAGCAGCCCGCAATACGACAACAAAATGACTTTTAATCACCTGCCTACTTTTAAAACTTTCCCTGCAACTCTAACAACAAAGGGAAAGCCCGACTCTGTACATCTTTTAAGTTTCATTTGGGAATCTCAAACAACAAATGGAAAGCCCTACTCTGTATATCTATTAAGTTTCATGTGGGTATCTCAAACAACAAAGGGAAAGCCCTACTCTGTACATATATTAAGTTTCATGTGGGTATCTCAAACAACAAAGGGAAAGCCCTACTCTGTACATCTATTAAGTTTCATGTGGGTATCTCAAACAACAAAGGGAAAGCCCTACTCTGTACATATATTTAGTTTCATGTGGGTATCTCAAACAACAAAGGGAAAGCCCTACTCTGTACATATATTTAGTTTCATGTGGGTATCTCAAACAACAAAGGGAAAGCCCTACTCTGTACATCTATTAAGTTTCATGTGGGTATCTCAAACAACAAGGGAAAGCCCTACTCTGCACATATATTAAATTTCATGTGGGTATCTCAAACAACAAGGGAAAGCCCTACTCTGTAAATATATTTAGTTTCATGTGGGTATCTCAAACAACAAAGGGAAAGCCCTACTCTGTACATGATCATCTATTAAATTTCATGTGGGTATCTCAAACAACAAAGGGAAAGCCCTACTCTGTACATCTATTAAGTTTCATGTGGGTATCTCAAACAACAAAGGGAAAGCCCTACTTTGTACATCTATTAAGTTTCATGCGGGTATCTCAAACAACAAAGGGAAAGCCCTACTCTGTACATCTATTAAGTTTCATGTGGGTATCTCAAACAACAAAGGGAAAGCCCTACTTTGTACATCTATTAAGTTTCATGCGGGTATCTCAAACAACAAAGGGAAAGCCCTACTTTGTACATCTATTAAGTTTCATGCGGGTATCTCAAACAACAAAGGGAAAGCCCTACTCTGTACATGATCATCTATTAAATTTCATGTGGGTATCTCAAACAACAAAGGGAAAGCCCTACTCTGTATATCTATTAAGTTTCATGTGGGTATCTCAAACAACAAAGGGAAAGCCCTACTCTGTACATATATTAAGTTGCATGTGGGTATCTCAAACAACAAAGGGAAAGCTCTACTCTGTACATATATTAAGTTTCATGTGGGTATCTCAAACAACACAAAACTTGCACCTGTATAAAGAGAATTTTTAAATATTTGCACTCAAGGGGAGAAAACACAAATATAAAGTACTGTTCTGATGACAACCATTCTTCAGTGCAACACTTCTTGTCATCCTTCGTGCACCTATGCAACAGCATATCAGTAATCGGCCAGAAGTTATTTTACTATTTAGGTCATGGGGAGATAACTCAAAAAGTCAACGCAACATTTCCATTCATTCTTGTATGTATAACGGTATATGTGTTTCATAATATTATCAATGAAGGGGAGGTAACTAATTTAAAACAGTATTATTCTGAAGGAACACCTTCAAGTCATGCTTTATATTTGTATGAAGTTTCATCCTGATTCCTCAAATAGAAACATTAATGCTTTTATTTGATAATGAAAAAGTCTCAAACAATGCCAATTTTTCCAATTACCAAAGAAACAAGAGGGCCATGATGGCCCTAAAGCGAACACCTGAGTACTGGCACATGATGAACTTCTTCGAAATCTTATGGTCATATACAATCTGTGCAAGTTTGGTTAGGATTGTTCAAGGGCTCTGTTGTGTATAACAACATTGATATAGACAGTTTAAGACACTGACAAAGTTTGGTAAAGATCAAATATAAAATGAAGGTGCTAGAGAGTTACACCTTGGGCAGAGCCAAATGTGACCCCAGGGCTACATGTAACATATGAGAGCTGTGTGCTTTGTCGTTTTAGAGAAGATGATTTTTTAAGTTTTTACCTATACAAGTCTTTGTAAAACGTGACCCCTCGGGCGGGGCCAAATGTGAACCCAGGGTCACCATTTGAACAAACTTGGTAAAGGACCAAAAGAGTATAGTAAATGCAAAATATTAAACGTCTGGCTCTTTTAGTTCCAGAGAAGAAGACTTTAATGTGTTTCCTATATAAGTCTATGTAAAACTGTGACCCACAGAGTGGAGTCAAATTTTACCCCAGGGTCACCAGTTGAACAAACTTGGTAGAGGACCATAATCTAATAGTAAATGCAAAATATTAAACCTCTGGCTCTTGCAGTTTCAGAGAAGATTGTTTTTTTCCTATATATATAAGTCTACATAAAACTGTGACCCCAGGGGCACGGCCAAGTTTGACACTAGGGTCACCATTTGAACAAAATTGGTAGAGGACCATAAGCTTATAGCAAATGTAAAATATTAAACCTCTGGCTCTTGCAGTTCCAGAGAAGAAGATTTTTTTCAGTTTCTCCCTATACAGGCCTATGTAAGACTGTGAACCCAGGGGCGGGGCCAAATGTGACTCAGGGTCACCATTTGAACAAAATTGGTAGAGGACCATGAGCTTATAGCAAAAGCAAAATATTAAACCTCTGGCTCTTGCAGTTCCAGTGAAGAAGATTTTTTCAGTTTTTCCCTATACAGGCCTATGTAAAACTGTGACCCCCGTTGCGGGGCCAAAAGTGACCCAGGGTCACCATTTGAACAAAATTGGTAGAGGACCATGAGCTTATAGCAAAAGCAAAATATTAAACCTCTGGCTCTTGCAGTTTCAGAGAAGAAGATTTTTTAAGTTTTTCTCTATACATGTAAAACATGTGACCCTTGGGGCGGGGTCAAATGCGACCCAAGGGTCACCATTTGAACAAACTTGGTAAAGGACCATAAGCTTATAGTAAATACAAAATATCAAACCTCTGGCTCTTGTAGTTTCCGAGAAGATTTTTTTTTTTTTTTTTCCTATATAAGTCTATGTAAAACTGACTCCCGGGGGCTGGGACAAATTTGACCCCAGGGTCACCATTTGAACAAACTAAGTAGAGGACCATAAGCTGATGCTACATGTAATACATGAGAGCTCCGTGCCATATCGTTCCAGAGAAGAAGATTTTTTTCAGTTTTTCCCTATACAAGCCTATGTAAAACTGTGACCCCCGGGGCGGAGCCAAATGTGACCCCTGGGTCACCATTTGAACAAACTTGGTAGAGGACCATAAGCTTATAGCAAATGCAAAATATTAAACCTCTGGCTCTTGCAGTTTCAGAGAAGAAGATTTTAAACATGTGACCCTTGGGGCGGGGCCAAATGTGACCCCAGGGTCACCATTTGAACAAACTTGGTAAAGGACCATAAGCTTATAGTAAATGCAAAATATCAAACCTCTGGCTCTTGCAGTTTCCGAGAAGAAGATTTTAAAAAAATCCTATATAAGTCTATGTAAAACTGTGACCCCCGGGGCGGGGACAAATTTGACCCCAGGGTCACCATTTGAAAAAATTAGTAGAGGACCATAAGCTGATGCTACATGTAATACATGAGACCTCTGTGCCTTGTGGTTTCAGAGAAGAAGATTTTTTAAAGTTTTTTCCTATATGTCTATGAAAAACATGCAAAATCTCAATATACAAACTTTGGACCCCCGAGGCACAGCCATTTTTGAACCCGGGGACTTCATTTGAACAAACTTGATAGTCTAGCCGTTGGTGGTCATATTAAAAGAAAAACTGTCGAAATCTGTCTGGCGGTTCTTGAGAAGAAGATTTTTTAAGGTTTTGACCATATATGGTAATGGCGGCCATCTTGGTTGTCGTGCTGGACCTAATTTTAACAAAATCTAAAAAGCATTGCATCTAAGGATAATCCATGTGAAGTGTCGTCACAAATGGCCTAATGCGTTGCTGAGGAGACAGTCGTTTGAAGCAAAAGTTATCGACGACGACGACGGACGAAGAGTGATCCCAATAGCTCACTTTGAGCGTTAGCTCCCGTGAGCTAAAAACAGCTGCCGAATATTCCGTACCTCAGTTTCCTGTACTGCTACTAGTAAAAGTCAACACTAGTACAGACATCAACTCCCAGACTTGACGCAATATTGGACTCCCCAGAATCTGTACCGTGCTCATACACGCTATTAATCAGGATGTACTCCAGCAGCGTGTTCTGACTGATGTTGTCTGTACCTGGCAACATGAAAAATAAACTCAATACCAGTAGTACTGAACTGTTTGGTTAACAACCTGTAAGCATATTATTGGGTTATGATAGACTGCTGTAAAAGAGGAAGGTTACTTGTAGCCAGTGGTCACCTGTAATAGAGGATCATCTACAAGTAGGTCACCTAAATCGGGTGGTCACCTGTATCGAGTGGTCACCTGTAATTATGGATTGCAATTTATAGGTATTTTCACCTAAAGTTTAGTGGCACCTGTATCAAGTGGTCACCTGTAATTAGGATCATTTATAAGATTTCACCTAAGTTTAGTGGTCACATGTATCAAGTGGGCACCTGTCATTAGAGACCCCATCTGTAAGTAGAGGGTCATCTAAAGAGGTGGGCAGCCTGCAATAAGGGATCATCTATAAGTAGGTCACCTAAGTTTAGTAGTGGTCTAGTAGTATCTAGTATCACCTATATCATGTATTCAAGCCTGTATCAATGGGTTCACCCATAATTAGAAAATCACGCTGTATCAAGAAGCTCCACTGCCTTAAGTGCATCAGGATGCAGGTCTGAATGTATCAAAAATAAACATCAATGTTTTAATAATATAGGTAAAGAAGAACTATGGTCCCTTCTTGCAAGACATTAAATCTTCTGCCTTAACTAACTCTAATGTGTGGTACTTAAAGAGGCATTAACCATCAAACACTTGAGTCTAGGACACCATATAACAACATGCATGTACTAATCGAAGCCAAAACCATCAGAACAAAACTTGATTCTAGGAACACCATATAACCATCATGGATGTACTTACAGACCAGAACCATCAGAAACTTGAGTCTAGGACACCGTATAACCATCATGTATGTCTTACAGAGCCAGAACCATCTCAAACTTGAGTCTAGGGACACCGTATAACCATCATGTATGTACTTACAGAGCCAAACCATCTCAACTTGGAGTCTAGGAAACAGTATAACCAATCAGTATGTACTTACAGAAGCCAAACCATCAAAACTTGAGTCTAGGATACCATATAACCATCATGTAAGTACTTAAAGAGCCAGAACCACTCAAACTTGAGTCTAGGACACCGTATAACCATCATGTATGTACTACAGAAGCCAGAACATCAGAAACTTGAGTCTAGGACGCCGTATAACCATCATGGTATGTACTTAAGAGGATCAGAAACTGCGTCTCGACCGTGGTAACCATCATATGTACTTACAGAAGCCAGAACCATCAGAAACTTGAGTCTAGGAAACAGTATAATCATCATGTATGTACTTACAGAAGCCAGAACCATCTCAAACTTGAGTCTAGGACACGTATACATCATGTATGTACTTACAGAAGCCAGTACCTCTCAAACTTGAGTCTAGGACACCGTATAACCATCATGTATGTACTTAAAGAAGCCAGATCCATCAAACTTTAGTTCTAGGACACATATAATCATCATGTATGTACTTACGAAGCCAGAACCATCAGAAACTTGAGTCTAGGACACCATATAACCATCATGTATGTACTTACAGAAGCCAGAACCATCAGAACAGAAACTGAGTCAAGGACACCATATAATCTTCATTATGTACTTACAGAAGCCAGACCCAATCAGACAGAGAACTTGAGTCTAGACACCAAATAATCATCATGTATGTACTTACAGAGCCAGAACCATCAGAAACTTGAGTCTAGGACACGATATAATCAGTCATGATGTACTTACTGAATCCAGAACCATCAGAAACTTGAGTCTAGGACACCTATAACCATCATGTATGTACTTACAGAAGCCAGAACCGATCAGAACAGAAACTTGAGGTCTAGAAACCATATAACCATCATGTATGTACAACAGAAGCCAGAACCTCAGAACAGAAACTTGGTCTAGGACACTATAATCATCATGTATGACTTACAGAAGCCAGAACCATCAGAAACTTGAGTCTAGGATACCATATTAACCAATCATGTATGTACTTACAGAAGCCAGAACCATCAGAACAGAAACTGAGTCTAGGACACCATATATCATAATGTATGTACTTACAGAGCCAGAACCATAGAAACTTGAGTTCCCCTAGGACACCATATATAATCATCATATGTATGTACTTACAGAGCCAGAACCATCAGAAACTGAGTCTAGGATACCATATAACCACATGTATGTACTTACAGAAGCCAGAACCATCAGAACAGAAATCGAGTCCTAGGACACCATATAATCATCATGTATGTACTACAGAAGCAGGGAACCATCAGAACTTGGGTCTAGGACACCATATAACCATCATGTATGTCTTACCGAAGCCAGAACCATCAGAACAGAAACTGAGTCTAGACACCATATAACCATCATGTATGTACTTACAGAAGCCAGAACCATCAGAAACTTGGCAACAACTTCTTCAACTAGAACTTTTTTTGTCCCTCCCCCACTCGCCCGAACAGACATAATTGACAGATCTAGAGTCAACTGTTTCTTATTGGTCTGAGATCGTTTTAGATATTCAATATCCCTGGACTGTATGTACTATCTGTATCAGTAGGCCACATAAAAAAAATATGTGTAGTTCAAGTAACCCGACCGACCCTATTTTTTAAAGGGCCGACCCCTAAAATTTCTTATGTAAAAATTTAAAAAATCAAAAAAATCAAAAAAAATATTTAAAAAAAAAAATCTAATTAAACAAAAAATTAAAATAAAAAAAATATTTAATAAAAAAAAATAAAAAAAAAAAAAATCTAAATTAAAAAAAAAACAAAAATCAATAGGGGTCATCTACTGGTCA